>CAUYNB010014751.1:0-24485 GCA_963574225.1 Lagothrix lagotricha | reverse complement strand
TGGGTGTTGAACAATGCGAACACATGGACACAGACAGGGGAGCATCAGACACTTGGTTCTGTCGGGGGGAAAAAGGGGAGGGACAGTGGGGGGTGGGGAGTTGGGGAGGGATAGCATGGGGAGAAAAGCCAGATGTGGGTGATGGGGAGGAAGGCCACAAATCACACTGCCATATGTGTACCTATGCAACAATCTTCCATGTTCTTCACATGTACCCCCAAACCTAAAATGCAATAAAAAATATATATATATATAAAAAAAAAAAAAAAGAAAAAAAAGGAAAAAAAGGAAAAAAAAAAAAAAAAAAAAAAGAATAGGCTGTGCTGTCTTAACTCGCTTCTCAAGTCCCACCATACTGAATTGAAAATATTTCATATTTGCTTTTATAGCTAAAGTATGAATGTAATAATGTTCTGAATTTTAGAAAGCTTCCAGGTAACAAACACCTAAAGTTATTTGTATTTTATTTTATTTTATTTTATTTATTTTGAGGCGGAGTTTTGCTCTTGTTGCCCAGGCTGGAGTATACTGGCACGATCTCGGCTCAGTGCAACCTCTGCCTCCCAGGTTCAAGCGATTCTCCTGCTTCGGCCTACCAAGTAGCTGGGATTACAGGCGCCCACCACCATGCCCACCTAATTTTATGTATTTTTAGTAGAGACGGGGTTTTACCATGTTGAACAGGCTGGTCTTGAACTCCTGACCTCAGGTGGTCCGCCCACCTCAGCCTCCCAAAGTGCTGGGATTACAGGCGTGAACCACCACGCCCCGCCAATCGTCTGTATTTTTTATGCAGCAATTGACATAAATTATCCTGTATATGTAACACTTTTTGTCGTTCTTTTATGCTCATAGCAATTAAAACAAAAATAAACCATTGTTAATAAACCTGTACTTTTGTACAGATGTTTTTTTTGCTTTTCTTAATTTCATTTAAAATGAAATAGGAGTTCGTGTTTACAGTATAATAATAGAAATTAACTGTTTACCATTTTATTGAAATAAATGTTTTCAGCTATAGTGTTCCATATTATATTACTCTATGGAATTGATAAGTTTCTATCTCTAAGTTTATATATTATTTAATTTTTAATGAGAAAATTGAAATCCCTATGAGATTTTGAATGATTCCCTTATTCTTTTGTGATAGTATGTTTTTGAGTTTATAAAGAGTAGGACCAAAGCTACTCGATAACATTTATTAATGGTAATCAGTTTGGGATTATTTTTAAAAACACCAAGTATGTAAAGCATTTTCATTAATAGTATTTTAAGAGATTAAAGTTTTCAGTATGATTAGTTATTTTTGGCTGGCTTATATTCTATCTAATTTTTCAGGTTCTTTTGTTTCTGAGAGGACTTTTAATAAGCATTAGTGTATTCGTTCTAACCCTTCAATGAATAGAGTTTCCCTTACCTAATTTTGGAATAATTTATTTCTACTACTATTCATATTGTATATATTTTTACATTAAATACCAGATAAAGAAATATTTAGTATAAGAATTATCCAAGGAAAAGTGAACCTTTATTAATGTGTAGAACTGTGTAATGGTATAAAGTACAAATTTTAATTGAACACTAGAAAATGATTCCTAACAAGCAACAGAAAATGGCCCTCATTAAGAAAAAGCCAATTAAAGAAGCACAAGTTTTATGAAATTCATTTCAAAAACCAGGAACATTTTCTGTTTAGTTAATATTTTTAAAAATCAATTGAGAAAGTATATCTACTGTTCTATTATATGATTTTTAGTTGTAATTTT
Organism: Lagothrix lagotricha; assembly: GCA_963574225.1. NCBI lineage: Eukaryota > Metazoa > Chordata > Mammalia > Primates > Atelidae > Lagothrix > Lagothrix lagotricha. The sequence continues at coordinate 22,719 of CAUYNB010014751.1, read as the reverse complement.
CTAAATGAGTGATAGGATCAGAGCCAAACAGTATACTATTAAGAGACTCAACTTTATCTTCATTTCTGTCATACTTACTTGAAAAACCTGCTCTTTGAGAACAAAACCATCTCATTGAGATATACAAAGTGGCCAGACATGGTGGCTCACACCTGTAATCCCAGCACTTTGGGAGGCCAAGGGAGGCAGATCACTTGAGGTCAGGAGTTTGAGACCAGCCTGGCCAACATGATGAAACCTCGTCTCTACTAAAAATACAAAATAAATTAGCCAGGTGTGGTGGTAGATGCCTGTAATCCCAGCTACTCGGGAGGCTGAGACAGGGGAATCGCTTGAACCGAGGAGGCAGAGGTTGTAATGAGCCAAGATTGCACTGCTGCACTCCATGCTGGGTGACAGAGCGAGACTCCATCTCAAAAAAAAAAGAGAGAGAGAGAGAGAGAGAGATACGTGTCAATCTGCTGTTTTCCAAATCACAGTTACTGCGTGATAAGGAGTAATAAAAAATGAGAAGTTCCATCCTCATCAAAAAGCATTTATTAAATATATAACTGAATATCTTCATTTCCTGTGTAAGATATTCAAATTTATTTTAATGAGATATACATTTTGATGGTCTTAACGCATATTATTTAAGACAGTACTAATAAACGAATACATAAATAAAGTGTATTTGTTTATTAAAAGGGCAAAATGGACAGCATTAAGCTAGTATGTGAGTGGACTGCAAAGGAGAAAGCTCGAGACCTAATGTGTTCAAAGGTAGGAGATTAGAAATGTTAGCTGTGGGAATCCCAGGTTCATTCAGGGCCAGGAAAACATCCTTGTGATTCTCTGTGAAATATCCAGGAAGGGTTTATGAAGGAGGTTTGTGTCCAGCATCGTGGAAACTGAGGTGCTTTGCTTTTATAACATTGCATGTTCTGTGATAACAGCACTAAGGAGTAGTGCAGTGGCCAAAAAGCAGAAAACAAAAAATCTATAGCTCCAAAATCACTAAGGTTTTTCTCTACAAAAGAATCATGTGCGAGTTTGTGTAAAACTCAGATTTCTGGAACCCCCCCAAAAACCTCAGCTTCAGTAAATCTGAGGCAGAGCCCAGGAATCTCTATTTTAGGCAGTACTCCAAGTGGTTAGAAGGCAAATATTTCAAAGTCCACAGTTTGAGACTGCCCTGAATTATCGAGCTGTAATGCCACATGACTCATTTTAAAATATTTTGTCCTATGTTTATATATTTTCTTTTTTACTGATTAGTCCGTAAAGGATGTCAGTAAATGAGATATTTGGTTTAATTTTTCTTACACATATCCCAGAATGCTCCAGCAAGATAGTGTATTGTCCACTGTGGGAATACATTAAGGCAGTGTCTGTAAAAAAGTCTTAGACCATAACTGTGTGTGTCTTTCAGCAGTCTCAGCCATCTCACATTTTCACCCATAGTCAGAAGTCCTGACATTTGTATACAATAATGTTGTTGAAAAAGTTGTCACACTTACCTACTCATTTTACCCTTTCATGAACCACAAATTAACCCTTTGAGGAGAAAATGTGATATCTGAGTGAAGGCAGAGTGCCTGTCTCTGCCATGATTCTATTTTAGTTCTTAGCTTATTCAGTAAGATTCTGGAACAACTTTCAGTATTAACTTCTATTCACTAGTGATATTCCTCCCCCCCAACCCATATATCTTAATTAGTAATTTGGATTTTGTTTATCCTGTCACTTTTTTAATTTGCAAGCTTTTAACATATGTAACTTGTGGATAATTACAATCTTAGTCGAATAAATGTTGTTTTACTATTGTCACTTAGGTCCTTAACTATTAGGAAAATCTGGTGCTGTGAATGAAACAGGGTATCCATGGCAACCAGGCAGTCAACTTTTTAATTTATCAACACACATAAAGACAGCTTATTTCAAGTTTAAAATAAAAGTCTTATTATTTAATTCAAGTACAGGTAAAGAACAACTTGTTTCATTTCTTTCTTTCTTTTTTTTTTTTTTTTTAAGACAGGGTCTCACTCTGTTGCCCAGACTGGAGTGCAGTGGTACTGTTATAGCTCACTGCAACCTTGAACTCCTGAGCTCAGGCAGTCTTCCTGCTTCAGCCTCCTGAGTAGCTAGGACTGCAAGTGCATGCCACCATGCTCAGCTAATTTTGTTGTTGTTGTTGTTTTTGTAGAGACGGGGTGTCCCTATGTTGCCCAGGCTGGTCTGGAAATCCTGGGCTGAAGCAATCCTCCCACTTTGGTTTCCCAAAGTGTTGGGATCACAGGTGTGGGCCACCACGCCTGGCCAACTTGTTTCATTGCTAGGCCTTAAACTCATCCAGTTAATCACCATTATTACATACCTGTTTAAAGGTTGTTAATAGGAGACATACTGGCACATGTTATTTTTGGTATCCTAAAAAGATCTGTAATGTGTAACTCCTTCCCTTAATATTTTTTTTGGAAACCTTTATGATAGATTTTGCTAGTGCTAGGGCTGTAAACACAAATGGCAAAGACAATTCTTGATGGTGTCTCTAATATTTCCCTTTCTCTGTTCTTAGGGTTATTAACTTTTGAGTTACTGTGTTTGTTTGTTAGTTGTTTTCTTCTCTCTTGGTAACTATATGGAATTTAAATTCTGGGTAATTTTGGAGAATTGTACTGCAAACCAGTTTTTGCTTATCAAATAACATTGGACGTCTCGTTGCCCTGATTTTATAAGTCCTGATACTGCTGTCAACCTTCTTCACTGTATAAACAGAAACGAAATTTTGTATAAACAGTTTTAAGTATAAAAATATCAGGTTTAGGTCTTTTCTACAGTATGACAAATTTTGAGTCTAAAACAAGACTGAAGATTTGTAGAACCTCTTCAGTAATCAAAACATTTCTTTCTCAGGTTGGTGGCTGTCCACTAGAGGACAGCACTGCTTTTTTATCTGACTGCTTTGAACCCTGCAGGCCTTGAGCATAAATTCATTGGCAAACAAATGCGGACCTCAGTTAATTTTCACCCAGAAAGTATATTTGGATATTTCAGAAGTAACCAAGCTGCACAGCTGATTTTTACTTTAAAACATTCTGTATTTAGATTTTATTTAAGTTCGCCATTTAATGTCATCTAATGCAACAGTTTTACTAATAGGAATGTATAACTGTTTCATGTAAAAATGAAAGAAGGGTATTCTTGATAGTTTTCTTTCTGGGCTGACAATTTTGTAAGGACTCAAAGAGAACGGGGTATGTTCTCTTTGAGAATGTATGTGTTTTATTGTTAATTTTCTCTTGTTAATCCCATCTCACCCCACCTCACCAGACAAACCAGAAATGCTCTGAAATAACTGGGGTGTTTTATGTCTTCTTTAAGCAAGTGCACTTAGATTTTTTAGCTTTCCTGTATAAAGAAAGAGAATCCATCATTGGCCTGATAGTGTGGGGAATAATTTTTTATACCATCTCTAAAGATTAGAGTAGAAACTAGAGAGTCCTAAATTATGGTGGTTGTTTATTTTTTCTTTTAACTTTTCTCATTTGAACGTTAGAGGAAAATACTACAATATTGTTAGGTGATTTTTTTTTAAATAATAAGGAAAATTTACACATTGCTTTGTGTAAATTCTCTAAACTTAAATCACATCTAAATGCTTTTTTTGTCCCTCACTAGTAATTCAATAGTCTCATGGTTTAACTTTAAAATACAATTTTATAGTCAGCAAAATAGAATTTTTTTTACAACTTATAAATTCTCTGCGTGTTTAAAACGTTCTACTATATTAACTGAAGGTAATAAAGATTTATAATTTTAAATCCTTTGGCAGATAATGCTTCAAATCACTATGCCTTTGGTATTGATGTTTAGGAGGCTTATTCAAACCAGTATTTCTTACATATAATGATTGTGCGACTTCATTACACATTTGTCAACTTTGGACTAATTATTTTTATACAGCTAGGGCAGGGCACTGCATCTTGTGATCGTCTTTCTTACTAATAGGATTCTGTCTGCTTCAGCAGGCAGTAATTGAAGGCTTCATGTACAGAGTATAAAAAAAAAGTTTTAGCCTGAGTGGGTCATTGTCACAGCTTCTGGTAACCAGTAGAACAGAAAGCACAAGAAAATTGAACTCAGAATAGAAAAATCAGAAACCAGGAAGAGTATTCAAGAGAAGAAAAAGCATGTCTTAGAGCTGTTGTATTAAGTATAGCAAATCTGATTCTGTTTAAAAAAATGTGATGTTTGTGACTACCCTGGAGACTGATGCAGCCTCTTAAATAAATATTTTTAAATTCATGTTGTACTGTTAATTTTCATTGTTGGAACAATTGAGTTGTAGGATTTCTTTTCTTTCTAACAAAGAACATTTACGGTTCATAGCCAAATTGTCAGAAATCTTAAAAAGTATAGTTTAAGTGCATGGGGAATAAATCTGTGTATTATAGATAATAGATTTTTTTCAAATTTGTTGTTAGTATTTGGTCTGTTTTTATGATTCTGACTATAGTGAAGACAAAACAACTTTTGAAGAAGAGTGAAACATTTTTTTTAATTTAGCTTTGACAACCAGCTTATTCTGTCTTTTTCGTAAATCTTAAGAATTCTTATAGGCTTCAAAGATTAAATGTCAATTCCTAGAGATAATAGACAAAGAGACATTTAATAAGGTGAAATACAGATATATCCAAACAGTTTTACCTTCTCAGTTGGTGATTACAAACAGCGAGTGGTTGATGGTAGAATGAAATGAAAAATATCTAGATGGTATCTTTTAATAACATGGAACCTGTCATACATAGGCAATACATCTTTAACTGTCATCCCACTTATTTGTTCTCATTTGTGGTGTTACTGCTTTTCGAGGTTGATTGGTCTCCCTGTAGTCCCTCCCTGTGTTACAGCTCCATTCAAAAAGGCTTTGTATTTTTCATTGCTGGTGTCTCTTTAAGGAGTGTAGAGTAGGGGATATTTAAAATGTTTTAAATCTTTAAAGGCAGAAATTTAAAATATGACAAGGAATCAAGTAAGCATGCTTTGAATTCCACATTACTGCAAAGTCAAGTAAACAATTTTTGAAGAGAAGAATCTTCCTTATTAATGTTTTTGGAACAATAATAGGTTACGTGCATATAAGGTAAATAGGATAAACCTCATCTGTTGACTGATAAAAAGAAATTATTAAAGGTGCGTTTTTGTATAGATGAAGAGAATTTGTGCGACCTGGAATCAGAATGCTTGGGTTCAAATTGCTGCTCAACCAGAAATTTGGTGTGTGGCCCTAGTAAGTTCTTCAACTTCTGTGGGCCTCACTTCCCTCATCTACAAAGTGACCCACCTCATAGGACTAAATAAAATAATTCCAGTGAAGTACTTAGAACCCACTGCCAGAACACAGTAAGCGCTTAACAAATGATAGCTGCTATCAGCGTTATAATGATCAAAAACTTCTCAGGCCTTTTGAAAAAATTTTGTCACAGTGTGATCTTAGGTCGAAGCCAAGTACAGAGGTTCTGATATCAGCCATTAAGTTTACTATATAAAATCTGACCCACACCGACTTTGTAATCAATGTTTCTGATATCCCAGAGCTAGCTATTTATTACTTATTAATTAGTACTCTTTCCATAACTATCTTTTGCATGTATGTTAAAGCATAGCCTGTGCAGGAGTTAAATGATAAATAAATTTGGATGATGGTTTTTGCCTTCTGAGGGCCAAAACAAACCAATTTTGATCATGCTGTGTTCCAATTAAATATATCCTTTCTGAACTGTGAAATGAGAATGTCAGAACATCTGATCTTCTAGTCTTCTGCTTTAAAACATTGCTTCTACCATTTGTGCCCACTAAAACATAGAGACCTAGTTAATAAAGGCAGTAGCTTTTACACCAGCTAGCTGACTCTGTTGCTAGGATGATTTGCTTAGCTTGTTTCCACTGCAGTGGAAGCACATGCCCCTTTTCTTTCATACCCCTGTTCTTTATAGTACTGAGAATTTTGTGGTAATAGGATTTCAAAAACATGTCCAAGATACTAATTCTGATCTCTGTCAACATACTGACACCAAAATTGACATTTGTCTCTGCCAGTTTTATATTAATTATAACATTAACTCTAAGTTTTTTTAATAGAAAAGAGATAAAATGTGCCTTGGGGCTGTGCAACCCTGAAATTCAAACAACAGTGCTTTTGTGTTCCTATTCAGACATAATCTCCTTCTCTATGGTCCCAAGGCACCAGTGTTAAGTAAATAAAGGGACTAATAAGACCATTGCTTACATAATGATAACCCTATCAGAAATAGGGACCTCTGCTGAAATATTTGTTGAGTGAATTACAGACGCGATGACCAGATCTGTGGGAAAAGTTGCATAAATGAACAGGAAAATAGAGCCACCTCATTATCTTTTGGTGATGTGATTTAACAGGAATATACAAACAGCATTCTCCTATGAAGCAGAAGAGCCTGAAAAATTTAGACAAAAGAAATGCATAAATCTGTGAGGAACCCTTGGAAAGAGAGATCATTTTGGGGCTGGTGATCTTTATGTTTTCTCAAAGATGAAATTGAAGTACCTAGTTCATAATCTCTCGTGTACATCTGAAAAGCAGATGAATATGTTAAAAGGTTTATAAAAACCTGTTTAAAAACATTGGTACGATTTATATTCCTAAACTGATTACTTACAATTCCTTCTCTCAGTAGGAACACTGCTCTGTCAGATTCCTTGCAAGTTTCAGCATGCTTGTAGAGTGCACAAATAAATGACTATGAAGATTTTCTATTGAAAATTTTATTGATAGCCCATTATCTAACATTTTATAATATTTGAAAGTATTTATAATATTTGAAATTTAGTAAAATTAACGTATCTGTTTTGGTTTTGATGCATTATTCTAATTATTGTTGGAAAACCTAGTTTTATCATTTTATTTTGGCCAAAAATGTCTTATTTGGCTTCAAAAAAATCAATGTGTTATGAGATCTTGATGTTATTTTTTTTAACCCAAAAAAGAAATTACTTTTCATTTAAAGAGAATCTGCTTCCTGCTTAAGTGGCTAATATTTTAATTAAGTCAGGAGTGAAGTTTTTCTGAGTGTCTCCTGATAAACTCCCTCTTTTATGTTGATGGTAATTAAACAGATCCCTGTGGACACCGTGGGCTCTGTGCAAGGCCCATGCTAATTGTCAGACATGAGACACTGACCAGTTGGTTTGCTCTTGAATAGTCCGCAGCGTGCTGTTAGCGCGGCAGTTTTATTTTTATGTATTGTGAGCTGTTGTCAGGGCTAACTGGGTGCCATTGTGGCTGAAGATGTTGCGCAAATTGAGGCAGATGGCTCAGATTCAGACACGTGTCATAGAGAAAGGGGCAAGGGGATTGGCCCTGCAAAGTGGGGTCACAGGAGGTCACAGACCTGCTCTACACTTGTTAGTGTTTTCAAAAGCTCATGTGCAGCAACTTTGTTTTTCTCCAGTCATCCCTGCAATCAGACCCCCTCCCCCAAAAAGTGTGTGGAACATGCTCCATGTGGAAAATGGAGGCTTGGGAGGTTCCCGTCCTCTTCCTTCACGACCCTGAGGCTCAACTGTGCATGCAGAATGAATTAGCAGGATTGACAGAAGTTCGTTTTCGTTGTGCCTCCAACGGCCTTTCAGTCAATTGCAGTGCTTAAAAGGCTAGTTTTGCTTTTAATTCCATGTAATCAGTAGATTCTTCATGTCTTGGAATTTAGAAGTAGAGCACTAGACCTCAGGTTTCCTCTGTTACATTCTAAAGCAAAAAGAAAGATCTAATGTTCTAAACATTTAAAAACAAAGAAAAGGGAAGTGTGAGGTTGCACTTTGCTGTCACGTGATTTTGTTTCGTGTCGTTAACATTAGAGATTTAATTTGAATATTTTTACATGAGTGAATTCAGTGAAAGTAAGAATTTTATGATGTACATAAAGTTATCTAACTTATTACATAATCATTTTCAGATATGAGGAGTTAAATTTTGAAGCTCTTTGAGAAAGGTACCTTTCTTAACATGTTTTAAAAATAAAAATACAATGGCTTATTTAAAATGGCCCTATGCATGATGAAATGTTAAATACCAAATGGATGAATGATTCCCAAATATACTGTAACAGAGAATTAGTCACATGCATCTATTGTTTAAACTAATAAGTAAAATAGACTTCCTTTTTCTGTTCTGTTTTAAATGTGCACTAAAATTACCTGCTTGTGGTTAGCATGGGCTGGACGGTTTATTGATTTTTCAGAAGAATGCTTGGCTTTGGGTTTTTGGCAGTAGGGAGCCTGCAGCAAATTATTTCATTTGAGGAAAAGTTATTTTAAACCTATTTGAATGTATGGCATCTCCTTTTCCCTCCCCATCTCGTGATAAAAGGTCTTTTTTTCTTCCAGGTTTGCAGCTAAAACTGTGCACAGTGGGTCATTGATGCTAGTCACAGTGGAACTGAAGGAAGGCTCTACAGCCCAGCTTATCATAAACACTGAGAAAACTGTGATTGGTTCTGTTCTGCTGCGGGAACTGAAGCCTGTCCTGTCTCAGGGGTAACCTGCTTACATCTGGACTTCAGAATCTGGCACACAACAAAAGTGCCTGGCATCCACTACTGCTGCCTTTCATTTATAATAATAGCCCTTCCATCTGGCAGTGGGGGAAGAATACACTCTTGACATTCTTGTCTTCTGCTTTAGAATGCTAGTGTGTATCTATCATGTATGCAATACTTTCCCCCTTTTCGCTTTGCTAACCAAAGAGCATATATTTTACTGTCAGTTATCTCAACTGTTGAATCCATGTGGCATTTTCTCTGTCCTGCTGCTGCTTTTGGCCTCCTCATCTTCCTTCTCTTTTTCGACAATGGTAGACATGAATGAGATACTTAAAGTTCATTGGAAATCATCTTCCCTTCAGCAGTCAGCAAACATTAGCAAAGAAGTAGTCTAAATGGCCTCTCAGCTTGGTATGTGAAAATAAGATTGCATACTTTTTAAATCCAAATACAAAAACGTGGTCTCTGCAAGATTTTGTTCTTTGAATTTCTTCATATTGTAATTGATTATTGATAACTGTCATCATGAAATTATCTCTCAATAAGATAAACTAGCATATGAATCATATTTGTCTTTGCATTTTTAATGAGAAACTATTAGTAATCCTGAAGTTTATATGCTAAAGTTTTTTTTATTTTAAAGTAAATATTTAGAGTGTTACATTATGCAGAGAAGCAATGTGGTTTAGTTAGTGAAAGAAAAACCACTCCCAAACCAAGTAAATTTTCTACTCATATTATAGTTTACTCCAAGGAAAAAAAATGGTGTATTTAATAACAAAAATAAAAATCTTCATGTTGCAAAATAAACATCTCTTTCAATGCAGTTTTGATCTGTTAGTAGAGATCTGATTACATGGTCTGTTATGCCTGCTGAATAAATTCTTTGAATCTCATTTTTCCTTATGCCCAACTTTGGAAACTAACTAGTATAAACTTATAGAAATTTCAAAAACTAGTTATGTGATCAACATATTAGCATCTTTCCCAAGAGCATTTATTTTGTTTGCTAACTTAAGCAAGTTACTGTTTTTAAGGTTGTTCTATAATCAGATAACTTTTCTAAGTTAACTTTTGTACATTTTTAAAACTAGTTGAAATTTTGCTTCCTTTTTAATACAAGGTAACGGACTTTCTGTTAGTATAAGCTACTCAGTTCTTTTTGTATAGGCCACATACATAGTGATTTTTAAAAAGCAAAAGGAAGAGACTATACATTGATTGAAGCATTATAGGAAAGGTGAAAAGAAAGGAATGAAACTTTCTTGGAACATAAATATTGAGAAGAACAAAACAGACTGGAAAAATTAAGTTTTCAAGCTGGTGAGATGACAAGAGTAAACAAAATTGTTCAATTTCACTGCTCCAGAAATATAGCCCTGAATCTTCGGGAAGAGAATGTACAGAATTCTTCAGGAAGAGCATGTACACATTGTACAGAAGCCATGTGTACATTCTGTACCAATTCTGTACCACGTGTACATTCTGTACCACGCATACATTCTGTACCATGCGTACATTCTGTACTGATTCCGTACCACATGTACATTCTGTACCAATTCCATACCACGTGTACATTCTGTACCGATTCCGTACCACGTGTACATTCTGTACCGATTCTGTACCACGTGTACATTCTGTGCCACATGTACATTCTGTACCGATTCTGTACCACGTGTACATTCTGTACCATTCCGTACCAATGCACAGAAGCCATGTGTTCCACTTCCCTGTGGAGCCTGAGCACTGTGGGAACACACCCGAAAGCCCCTCTGTAATCACAGGTCATTGGTATTTCCATATTAGCCCTATTTCTCAGAGCTTCATAACTTTGAATTTTAAGTCAATAACTTTTTGAAATGTTAGAATTTGGCAAGTTTAATATCTGTTTTCTGAAGAAAAAAATATTTGCTGTCTTCAGGCAGAGGGAAAGTGCATGTTATGATTGAGAAAGCGTTTATTTTTCCTTACATGAGGCACTCATCTTTAAAAGATGGGTCATGCATTTGTTTTGTTGTTGGTAGTGGTGTTGTTGTTGAGATAGAGTTTTGCTCTTGTTGCCCAGGCTGCAGTGCAGTGGCGCGAGCTCGGCTCTCTGCAACCTCCACCTCCTCGGTTCAAGCGATTCTCCTGCCGCAGCCTCCCAAGTAGCTGTGACTACAGGCTTGTGCCACCACACCCAGCTAATTTTGTATTTTTAGTAGAGATGGGATTTCTCCATGTTGCCCAGGCTGGTCTCAAACTCTTGACCTCAGGTGATCTGCCCACCTTGGCCTCCCAAAGTGCTGGGATTACAGGTGTGAGCCACCAGGCCCAGCCACATTTGTATTTTTTTAAACTAAGGAAATTTCAGTAGGACTTTACTTTTGAGTAAGTTATTTTTGGCTGCTAACTTTTAAAATTATGTTAAATCAATAATATAATGTAGCATGAACCAGCGAGCTGTATGTATCAATTGTAGTTTGAGCCACCAGTTGAAACCATTTTAACATAAGTAGCCTAATATCATTAAAATATTTTTCACATAAAACAGAGGAATGACCAAAGCCCCAAGTTAAAGGTTTTTTTTTCTTCTGTGGTATGGTGATTCAGAGTTCCTTGCCTGATATTTCCTTTAACTTTATCATAATCCATGATTATCTTTAAATTGTTCCAGTGAGTCAAGTTAGTCAATGTTGAATTCTTAATTCTAGCTATATTTTTTCATTTTAATGTTCACTTAATGGGACATTTTATGTACACCAATCTTGAAGAATGGCTCTCACAGTATTTTTCAGACTAAGCCTCATTTTTGATATCACAATACATTTGCTTTATTTATTATAAGGAGAGTTTTTTTTATTCCAAAGAGACTGTAACAATGCATTTCTCAAATTAAAATACTGTATACTTGTCCTTGTTGATAACTATTTGCAAATGTATGAATAACTTTAGAATAGTTTACAAAAAGTTTGCCCTTATAACCTATGTTCTTGTTAAGAATTTAGAGGTCAGACAAGGTAAAAATCCAGATAAGAATCTAGAATGATGGAGGATTTTTAAAAAAAGAAAAGTTGGACCAGCTAAAGGAAAACCTAAGATCTTTTCCCTGACTTCTTTCCCCTCTGTAGTCTCTCTGACCTTCTAGGGAACTTTTTAAAAGGAGAAAGAAATCCTCTTTTCACAAAATGAGAGGGGAAAAAAGAGCACTGTTTACCAGGCTCATGCCTCTAATCCCAGCACTTTGGGAGGCCGATGTGGGGGGATCACTTGAGCACAGGAGTTTAAGACCAGCCTGGGCAACAGAGCAAGATCCTGTCTCTAGTTTAAAATCTAGCCAGGTGTGGTGGTGCATGCTTGTAATCCCAGCTGCTGGGGAGGCTGAGGTGGGAGGATAGCTTCAGCCAGGAGTTGGAGGCTGCAGTGAGCCGTGATCATGCCTGGGTGCACTCCAGCCTGGGTGACAATGTGAGACCCTGTCTCTAAAAGAAAAAACAAAACAGAGCCCTACTGTTCCCTTTTTGTGGAAAGTCTATGTCTACTGTGAATGTGGAGAACTACAGTAAACCTCATTCAGGGGTGTGGTAAAATACAAGTTACGCTCTGTACTTACCCAAGAAACCTACATCTATTTGGCAATAAAGGAATGGGCATGTGGGCCTCCCTAAGTTAGTGAGCCCTGGTTTGCAAATAAATGTTGCTTATATCCTAATCCAGGCTTGCCTCTGCCCCAGCCGCACTTCCTTCAGGTGCCAAGTCCTACAGCTTTCTGTGAGCAGCACCAGAGGCCTGCTGAACCCACCCTTTCACCTCCACGGCCTCCTCACACAGGTGACCACACTGGACTGGCCGGCCATGGGGGACACACTTGTGTTCTTCCATCAGTTGGGGTTGGTTAATTGAAAGACTAGGACTTCTCAACTGTGCTTGTTTATCTTCTTAAGTCCTCTTCCCCACCCCCACTCTGCCTTCTAGGACCTCAGGAAACACTTTGATGATCTCTTCACTCTCTTCCAGCCTACTTTGGTAACATGACTTTTTTTTCCCTACCACTTTTCAGCTGTGTTGTGGAGTAAGCAGAATTTTGTGATCTGACATGGGAAGCTGACCACTATGTGGTATTGTTTTCTAAGAAGAATATGTTAGTTTCCACATGGTCACTTGACCAACAAACTTGGGACATAGCTGTTGGAAAGCTGAGATGGTTTTCGAGAAACACTGTGAGGCAGTGTGGCATGATTAGGTGTCAGTAACACCAGTAAGTGCCTTTGGGTTTAGGGGAAGAAGTGATTAGTGGGCTAGGGAGATCTGAGAAGGTTCCATGGAGACAAGGAAGCTAGTGAGGTCTTAAAAGTGGGGTGACATATAGAATAGAAAACAGAGTTTCTAGGCATGGAAGAAGGGCGAATATGTTATTCTCAGCTGAGGCTGTATCTTTTTAAATATTTTGAAAATATCTTTGTACAGAAAGCAACACTGGCCACAGCTAAGAAGGTGACGCCTCCCCTCCCCCTCCTTGCCCTCACTTCTCCTTTTCCCTCTCACACAACCCCTCTCTCTCAAAGCCATTCCCCTTGCCTCCACCTCAATGGCTTGTGGTAGTTTAGAGCAGGGGGTCCCCAACCCTTGAGCCATGGACCACCACTACGGTGGCCTGTTAAGGAAGCTGGCCCACCGCAGGAGGTAAAGTGACAGGTGAGCCAGCATTACCACCTGAGCTCCGCCGCCTTTCAGATCAGCAGCGGCATTAGATTCTCACAGGAACACGAACCCTATTGTGAACTGCACACGTGAGGGATCTAGGTTGCGCGCTCCTTATGAGAATCTAAAGATAAATGTAATGCGCTTGAATCATCCTGAAACCATCCCCTCCATCCCCATCCATGGAAAAATTGTCTTCCCTAAAACCGGTCCCTGGTGCCAGAAAGGTTTAGAGGAGAAATGAATGGTTGGGATATCATGGATGAGAATATCTTGCATTTGTAAATAGTGTAGAGGCCTAGAAAAAAGGTTGGGAAAAGCATTGAATTAGAGATCAGAAGAAGCAGGCATTGTTTGTGTTACTCTTCTACTTGGAGGCCAATTTTCGATATTTCCTTGGGGATTTTAGTTATTTCCTGTACCTTTGCAGGTTCTAAAATGATTCTTTCCAGACCTAGTGTCAAAGTAGCTAATGAATATTAAATTCTAGCCAGGTGCAGTGGCTCACACCTGTAATTCCAGCACTTTGGGAGACTGAGGCAGGCAGATCATTTGAGGTCAGGCATTTGAGACCAGCCTGGCCAACACAGTGAAACCCCATCTCTACTAACGAAAACTAGCCAGGCGTGGTGGTGCAGGCCTGTAATCCCAGCTACTTGGGAGGATGAGGCAGGAGAATTGCTTGAACCTGGGAGACAGAGGTTGCAGTGAGTCGTGATTTCACCACTGCACTCCAGCCTAGGAGACAGAGCGAGTCTCTGTCTCAAAAAAAAAAAAAAAATTAAAATTAAAGTCTGTTACTGTCTATTTACTGGTTCAATGATTGTGAGCTGAGGTGATATTAAAATTTCTAATCTTCTTCCCTTGTGTTTGTCTTTCTCTGGGGCCAGTTTTATGTACATAGTCACTTATGCCTATAATTCTTAGCTGATTCAGTAAATACGTGCAACTGAAGAATCTGAACCCTCAGAAACTGACTCGAATCTGCCTTTAATACCAGTCTAAGACACTGATTTCTCATCTGCAATCTTGAGGACCAAAGACACCAAAGATCCAGGTGTAACTCTAGAAACATCTGAGATCTAGAGATGTTTAGGAAACCTAACTGGTAGATAATTCTGCCAGCAGGCTCAATCATGTGAGGCCTTGGATACTGCAGATGATGCATGAGCACTTGAAGAGAGCAGGGAAACCTCACCTCCTCTCACCTCCTGGGGTAGGAGGGAAGGGAAAGAGGCTACCAAGGAGACAGTATCAGAACATAGCAGAGGAAGAGAAATTGGCTTTGTCAAACTACCCCACCAAGATTCCTGTTTCCGCCCCACCCCCTGCCAGAAAAGCATTTTCTTACCCCATGTAAGAACCACATTTTTTTTTCTTTAGTGATGTGATGAATGAGAAGTTTTGTTTCATGACAGGGTCAACCAACTCCATGGATGGTAAGGAATTGTTAACACCATGACCTACAAAAAGAAAAATGTTAAATTCTGCTTTTGCCAGGTAAAGAAAGGTCGTATGAAGGTAGGCCCTTCAGGCTAAATTTAAACGTCATTTCCAACGAATTCATATTTTGAATGCTTATTTTATTTCATCAATAAACCATATATAAAATTAGGAATGGCAATCAAGGGTAAGATAAGAACTCAAACATGCTGATAAGGGAGACCTGATGTACAAATTTGGGGGACACCAAAAGCCCCTCCAACTTAAGGTTTGATTTTTGAGTCTTAAAAAACGAAGCCAGTGTGAAGTGTCTTACTGGCATTCCACGGAAATCCTCGTCACCCATGAGACCCCTTTCCTTGACTCCAAAGTCTTCATTTTGCTCAGGCCTCATCAAAACCATAGGGCCTAAATAAAAATATTTTGTAAACAAAGTTATGGACAGCCCAGTGTTCTAATTGAAAGTAATTATGATTTCTATGCTGTGGTGTAATTACCTAAAAAAATGTTATTTGATGATTAAGATTCTGGAGTGAATTGTGTTCTTTGGGCTTCTGCACCGTTCCTCCATCAGGGACTTGGTTTCAGCGGTGTGCAGCTGCTGGAGTTGATTTACAGCGCTGCGGCTGTGGCTGGTCATAAATAAATCCTCTTATATAGTTGTTATGAACACCTGTTAGATCATCTGTCAGCAAAGCGCTGTTCACATTTATCATGGTGCGGGAGTTATTTTACCTCAATCCATTTCCAACCGACTCGGCCTCCATCGCTGGATTACTATTACCACACCATAATCGCTTGCTCCCACTCCATGTTACAACTTGCAGATAAAAGATTTCACTACTTGGCCAAATTTCATAAATAAAGGAGCAGTTCAGTGCAGTAAAAGTTTATTTTTGTCATCATTTGTCACCCCATTATTCTATAAATCAAATGGAATAGCACTATTGCCAGCTCAGGCGTTGCTGTCAGCCTTAGGCATGGAAATGGTCCGTTTCTTCCTTTTAGATGAGATGACATGTCTTTCAGATTTAACTGGCTTAAGGCTTTGTTTCACCCATTTTATTTTATTACCCCTTTGGAAAAAATCCTTGGGGAGCAGAAAGACTTAAGGAGTGAAATGGAAACAGAAAACAGAGTCTAGCATGCTGCTTAGCTGAGTGATCTACGCTCCCCCACGTCTAGTCATTAGTAACTTGGCCACTGCCCTCACACACACTGCACCCTTGGCTGAAGATGCTTTTCATAAACTTCCAAGGGGGTCATAGTTTCTATTTTGGAAAGGCCATTAAAATGTAGAGTTACAGATAATGAAATACCTGATATATATCCCCAGAGATCCTCTCGATTTGACAGGCTTTATGCAAAGAAAAGACTAACTGGTTTCTTTTCTAAAATGCATTTTAATGGGGCTGAGGTTTTGAAAGGCAATGGGCACCCCCAGAGAGTGTGTTACCCTGGGAGGGAGGTTTGTCGGGGCTGTAGAGCTTTGGAGGAAGAGTCAAGATGTATTAGCAAGTTGCAAACTCTGTCTCTGGTGTAAGTCTGAGGAAGGCAATGTCGCTTGGTTAAAAGAAAGAGGACAGAAAAAGCTAAAGGGATGGGGTAATAGAAAAGCGTTTATAGTTGATATTATACTTCCGAGTTGGTTCTAATTCAAGTTACATTCTTCATAGTCATTATGTAGCTCATAAATTCAATAAAGTGTTTTACTGTTACTATAAAAATGACAGGAGGGGGGTTTTATGTTGTAAGTTTCGTTAGTTGCTCTTCCTGTTTTATATTGAAGTTCTCAGGCCATTATGTCATTAAACTCCTTGGAGTCTGAAGGGCTCAAGCCCTCCAATTCTTCCCTTTTGCACACTTGGCCAAGGCAAACGTTAGCCCAGGCCAGGTCAGGTCACTAGACACTTGGAGCCACCTGGCTGTGGTGCCGGGGGACAGGGCTGTTTAAATCTATTATTTCATGAGAACTGCCTTCGACCCATGCAGATGTAATCGTGAGGAATGGAAAGGTGTGGGGTGGGAGGGAAGCTTTAGGCAGACTAAGAGCTCTAAAAAAATTACCCTGGAAAGAAACAGTCCTTTTGGTCAGGAGGCAGAGAAGGGCTTGCTGGATGGGGTGCAAGTAGCTTGACGCCCCATGGACCCAGGAACTGTTCTCTGCATCCACAAGACTGGTCTTGGCCCTGGACTTTTTGCCAACTTCTTAACCTTCACATAGCTCTAGGTCCTTGATAAAGTACGGAGCAAATTTAGAGTGGGAATCTTATGAGAAAGGAAATACCACTCTCTTTTGGCTGTTTTCTTTGATTCTAGAAGAAGCAAAGGGCATTTCTGTTTTAGGAAACTTGCTCTCTCCAGATGTTTGTTTTGAACAGAATATCCACATGGAAACAGCAACTACTAATTCTCTGGCCAGAGTGCATCAAGGCCTTAATCTAAAGCCTCCCATCCATCCAGCTGTCTGGCATTTGCTATTATAGGGCACCAACAGAGAAATGAGGCTGTGGCTTTATCACTGCACCCTGGGTGACAACTTGATTTTCTGCTTTCACTGCAGGCAGCAGCAGCCCAACATGATGGGGCTGTTAATTTGTGCATTTCATGGTGTCTGTCAGGGGGGCTGAGAGAGGAGGGTTTCAGGGGGAAGGGAATGGAGCATGTCCCAGCCGCGGAAGCACCTGTCTGCATTGACGGCACAGAGCACTTCTTATTAGCGTGCAGGTCTCTAAATGCAGCCCGGGGATGACAGGCTGGCATCCCAGCACCCACACACTGTGACAGGCGCCAGCAGCCGGTCCCATTGTTTGCCCTTGATGAGCATGTCATTAATGGAAATGGAAGAAAGTGAGGGCCACATCAGTATTCAAATAGCCTCTATTCTCTCTGCCATTCACCCGGCTGGCTCAGCCTGCTGCAGATTTCCTTCTGCAGGCTCCTCTTAGACTTTTTTTTAAAAAGCAGATTTATTCCCATTGCATATAAATCCTCTCCATGTTGTTTCTGGTTTCTTCCAGTCCTGTGTTTACATCCACCTCTTTACACTGGATTTAGCTACATCAACGCAGATTTGGGTTCTCATGTATTGCAAAGGTCTAATTAGCAAGTGTGTGCAGTTTGCAGCCAAGAAAATGCAAGCTGCCACTCGAAGAACCTATCTCCTATGCCTGGTGAATCCTCATCTCCTCTGCAAAGATGTTGGCTGCTCTGCTTATCACTCTCAGAAATATCTGATAGAGTTGGGGAGCACTGAATGGAGAGAATCTGACTTCTCCAAAACTGTCTTGCTTGGAAAACAGTACTTCCCTTTCGCAAGCTTAGGAAATGTTTCAAAAGTTACAGAAAGGGCCCCATAGTACACTTTGGTTGGAAAGAACTGTGTACTGCACGTGATTATTTACAGCCAAGTGGAGAGTGACTGGTCCTAAATACATGTTTCCGTCCCTCAGCCCCTGTGTTGGTCTGTTTGCTTAATAATGTAATTAGTGCTCAGAGGGAGAATATTGACGCTGCTGCCAGCAGGCTTTGCTCTTCCGTGCGTTTCCAAACCGTTCCTTTTGCCCACTTGGCTTTTGCATCACCTAGTTTAGTAGCTTCAGCTGTGCACCTAGCCATGCTTACTCTGCCCCACACACTCCTCAGAGGCCCCTCACCTAATAGCAGCCCAACTCTACGTTCCTCAGTGGAACTGTAGGCTGTCTAGTTCTACATTTGTCAGGTTCAGATGGAATGTTCCTTGAGAAAAGCAGCTATGAAGACCACCTCTAATTTCTTCCTGACCTTTTAGTAAGGAAAGGTCAGAGGAACTGCTTGCTGTGCATTTCCCTAGCAATGTCCCTTATCTGGTATTAATCTGTCAGTGACTTGGACCCTGACTCACTAAGACACTACCCATCTTTTAATGCAGTCTGGCTGGAGGCTGAAAATGGTGCAAACTCCACTATCCGGAAATGGAACTCAGGGCTAATACCGCAGCTCTGCAGTGTTTCCCTCTTACCCTAGTTGGAGATGAAGACAGTAACTCTTACTAAGCAATTTTCTCCTGGAAATACAGACACTCTTTGAGAGAGAATGACCAATGATGCCGTCTCCCTTTGGAGGCGCCATGCTGTGGCGCAGCGCAGATGGGGCTTCCAGGGGGTTGCTGCTGTCCGTGGCATCACGGCCCCTAGGTGGATTTGGGGGATCTGAGAACAGGTTTTCTCAGGTGTTTATCTGGCAACCTACAAAATCCCCCAGCCCTTCTCCAGTAGAAGCCCAGAGGGGTGATTATGGTTTAAAAAGCCAAGTCATAAATCGGGCTTTCTCTACACACTTGCTTTGTAGCTGAGGAAATCCGCAGAGAGCAATTTAAAAGGAAAAGAAAAAGGCTGAGAAAAAAAAGAAAGAAAGAAAGGAAAAAACCCCAATGCTTTAGCTTTAGTGTCAGAGTGATGGAAAATAATTTTCACATTTGATTAATTATTAAGAGATCTGTTTAATAAAATATAGAGAGAGCATTTTGTCTGTCTACAATCGTTAGCATGACCTGGGACCCTTATTTTGGAAGTGAACAAAAAGCTATTGAGGAATAACAATAAATTTTGTCCCCAAGGGTTTTTGCAGAAGTGGCCACAGGGCCATCCTGACAGATTTAAGACAGAGATCCCACAGCTGACACTAAAATGTGTCAAATCCAGTGGCTTCTCTTGGCAGGTCGAAGTCACCAGCCTCACCCAGACAACTGAATAAAGCAAAATCGTTGACCTAGAAAGAAACCATGTATTGGTAGGGATTTTTCCTTTTTTTTTTTTTTTAATTATTTCCCTAAGATGTAGGTTCAAGCATTTCATCTTCTTGGTAGCTTACTTATTTCAAATGCAGAAAGTCATCAAGGAATTCTGTTCCTTTTTAAAAAATATTTTTAAAAGCCACAGTATTTCTGCCCTTGACTCTCTTTATTTTCTTTGAATTTAAATAAAAATATCTAAAAATATCCCATTTGAAGGAGCTGGGTTTCTTCCCCAACCCCAGAAAAAGAAATGTAGTTTTATCTGGAAGATTAGTGGTTGAGTCTATTTCATTCAACCTGGTGAACTGACCATAATTTAAAGGTAGCCTCATTGAATTAGTTATATGAATGTGCATATTAATTAAAAAGCACTTGAATAAGCATTTCAAAGTTTGCATTTGTTATGCAGTCTGGTTTGTCTGTTATTTCCCACTATTTCTTGTGCTGTCCAGACATGGCAGCAGGAAGTGATCAAAGTCAGACGTCAGGTTCAGCCTCACGTTGCTCCACAAGCTCTACCTCCTTTCACATTTGCAAGGTTCACGTCTTTACATTCAGATGGGATGTTACTCTGGTGAAGGCAGCAATGAAAGACCACCGCTAATTTCGTTCTGACCTTTCAGTGACAAAGGACAAGTTCTCCCCTGTGTGAGGCCCCTCCAACCGTGTGGAGTCACTGGTTGCACCTGTCCGCCTGGCGGGGCCAGTGGAGTCGCGCTTCTGCCTCCCACCCAGGCCTGTGCCCATGCTGCCTCAGCCCGCAGCTGCGCTTCTAAACCTTCCACCATTGCCCACCTATTTTGAAGATGGATTTTTCTACCACTTTGAAAGGGATTCCAGAGCCATTGGTCTGCAAATATTTTCACTCTCCCAGTGGTGGCCACTCGAAGGCACAAAAAGGTGGGGTGAGGTGGGTGGGGGAGCAACCAGATCTTTCAGACAGTTACTAATCCCCCCACCTCCGGCACTAGCCCTGCACCCCGGACATCTGTGGGGAGCATGCTGTGACACAAGAGGCTAGGTGCCCCAAACCCCAGCACTGTTACCTATGGCCTTGCAGGAACCTACTTTGGAACAAAGCAAGAGCATATCATGTTTCCCTCTGGACCTCCGGAAAGCAGAAAGATTTACAAGAAGATCCGGAAGCCAACAGGGAGAAAATATTTAAAATCTTCGTCTTTATTGTTCGTCTCATGCTTTTCAATGTTCTACGTTTGTATGTGTTTTATGATGCAATTAATATTTTGGTACAGAGTGGTAATATAGTTATGTGTACAGTAATACATATATATAACTAGAGACCCACGTATGCAATTAGTAATACATTTATACAATGTACAATCAGTAGTGCATGTATACAATTTACAAATAACACGCACATTAGAGTCTCAGTCAAAACCACCTAGAAACCCCACGACTGCAGTGTGGCTCCCAGCATGCACTGCTCTGTGCCACTGAAACACTGACCCCAAAATTTCATTCTGAGTACCTGGTGATTTTCGCCATAACTGTGGTTTGGAAAGAGTAGGCAGAGAGGCTTCTGTTCCAGTGCGAGGAAGTATTTCTATTTCCCAGGCAATAATAAGACTTGGCCTCTACCATCCCTCGCCCCTTTTTCTTCAGGGACACTTAGAAAAGAACATTCAATGTTCAGTCACCTTAACGAAGGAGCCAAGGAGCACAGGAGGAGGGAGAGCCGCTCCCTGGCAGGTTCCCTGTGCAAGGACTAATTACAGCGCACTTCGGAGGAGTCTGGAGGCAGGGCACAGGAGCCGCACTGTCTCTGTCGGACGGAGGAAGGAGGGGCCAGGCAGAGGGTGGGAAGGCGTCTGGATCCCTCTCATCAGGAGTGAGGAATGACTCACGATTCACAAAAGGTCATTGCCTACTGAGGTAGATAAATTACCTATAAGCCTTCAGCAGAGTTAGAGGACCTATTTGGTGAGGAAGTTTTCATTAAATCAAAGATTTTATGGCTTCTATTTTGTTGCATAGCAAAAGGGAAATAATTAGTAATTGACAAAGTAAGTGGAGGGAATAAAAAAGTGTAATGTTATTCTAATAGGCCTTGTCTTGGTCTTTAACTTTTCACTTGCAAGCAGCATTATTTTTTAACTCAGATGTATAAAAATCATCCACACTGAGAAAGTGGAACCAATTGCAGTTAAACAATTGAGGGGAGCGCTAACCAATAATGGAGAGGCTTTAAAATGCCATAAATATTGTTTATTTTCATTGTGTTTGATTTTTGATGATTCCCATAACCCGCTGGTTAAAATTAAATACACATGGTCTTAGGTATTACTCAAGTACATTTTAATGCTAAACTATATAAAGCAGAATATATATGGGCAGGTGTGTGCACATATATACATATATATGTATTATTTTATATTTTAAAAAATCCAAGAAGTGGGTATTTTCCACTTAGATACTGAAGAGAGGAAGAAAGTTAGAAAGTACATAAGAAAAATGCAAATATCTATAAATATTTTGCCCTGAGTTTCTCAGATGAGAAACTTTTAGACCCCTAGATTATAACAATAGTGACACTGAAATTAAAATTTTTCAAAGATGAGTTAAACCTATTGGGAGTATCACTGTTGCTTATAAATTAAGCAGGTTTCATAGAATAACAAACATTGGCGCCTATGAGTGAAATGTTTACTCCTTCACATGGGTGCAGAGATTTCTTTTTCATAGGATTCCTGCCTTTTTTGCCCCAATTAAATCTGCTTTGGAGAGGATTTGTGCTCCTGTGAGATTCACAGGCAATAAGAAGTAAATGATAAACAAAGTTATGTGGAAAATACCAAAGTGGGAGCGTAGATTCACACTACATAGGATTCTTTTTTTGTTGTTGTTATTTAGTCTTTATTTCGTAATCATAAACTCAACTCTGCAATCCAGCTAGGCATGGAAGGTAACAAGCAAAACATGGAACTCAAAGGGAACTGCAGCGAAAGCACAGATTCTAGGATACTGCGAGCAAATGGGGTGGAGGGATGCTCTCCTGAGCTACAGAAGGAATGGTCTGGTGGTTAAGATAAAACACAAGTCAAACTCATTAGAGTTGTCCACAGTTAGCAATGCTGATCTTCTTGCTGGTCTTGCCATTCCTGGACCCAAAGCGCTCCATGGCCTTCACGATATTCATGCCTTCTTTCACCTTGCCAAGGACCACATGCCTGCCATCCAACCACTCAGTCCTGGCCGTGCAGATGAAAAACTGGGAACCGTTTGTGTTGGGTCCAGCATTTG
>CAUYNB010014750.1:0-84376 GCA_963574225.1 Lagothrix lagotricha | reverse complement strand
ATTACTTTGGACAGTATGGCCATTTTCACAATATTGATTCTTCCTAATCATGAGCATGGAACATTTTTCCATCTGTTTGTGTCCTCTCTTATTTCCTTGAGCAGTGGTTTGTAGTTCTCCTTGAAGAGGTCCTTTACATCCTTTGTTAGTTGTATTCCTAGGAATTTTATTCTCTTTGTAGCAATTGTGAATGGCAGTTCAATCTTGATTTGGCTCTCTTTAAGTCTGTTATTGGTGTATTGGAATGCTTGCGATTTCTGCCCATTGATTTTGCATCCTGAGAATTTGCTGAAGTTGCTTATCAGTTTCAGGAGATTTTGGGCTGAGACCATGGGATCTTCTAAATATATAATCATGTCATGTACAAATAGAGACAATTTGACTTCCTCCTTTCCTAATTGAATACCCTTTATTTCTTTTTCTTGCCGGATTGCTCTGGCTAGAAATTCCAATACTATATTGAATAGGAGTGGTGAGAGAGGGCATCCTTATCTAGTGCCAGATTTCAAAGAGAATGCTTCTAGTTTTTGCCTATTCAGTATGATATTGGCTGTTGGTTTGTTGTAAATAGCTTTTATTATTTTGAGATACATTCCACAGGCACCTAATTTATTGAGAGTTTTTAGCATAAAGGGAGGTTGAATTATGTAGAAGGCCTTCTCTGTGTCTCTTGAGATAATCATGTGGTTTTTGTCTTTGGTTCTGTTTATATGGTGAATTATGTTTATAGACTTTCATATGTTGAACCAATATTGCATCCCCAGGATGAAGCCTATTTGATTGTGATGGATAAGCTTTTTGATGTGCTGTTGTAATTGGTTTGCCAGTACTTTATTGAAGATTTTTGCATCTATGTACATCATGGATATTGGCCTGAAGTTGTCTTTTTTTGTTGCGTCTCTGCCAGGTTTTGGTATTAGGATGATGTTGGTCTCATAAAATGATTTGGGAAGGATTCCCTCTTTTTAGATAGTTTCAGAAGGAGTGGTACCAGCTCCTCTTTGTATATCTGGTAGAATTCATCTGTGAATGCTTCTGGACCTGGGCTTTTTTTGGTTGGCAGTCTATTAATTGCTGCCTCAACTTCAGCCCTTGTTATTGTTCTATTCAGGGTTTTGACTTGTTCCTGGTTTAGGCTTGTAAGGATGCAAGTGTCCAGGAATTTATCCATTTCTTCCACGTATACTGGTTTATGTGCATAGAGTTGTTTGTGGTAATCTCTGATGGTAGTTTGTATTTCTGTGGAATCTGTGGTGTTATCCCCTTTACCTTTTTTTATTGCATCTATTTGATTCTTCTCTCTTTTCTTTTTTATTAATCTGGCTAGTGGTCTGTGTATTTTGTTGATCTTTTCAAGAAACCAGCTCCTGAATTTATTACTTTTTTGAAGGGTTTTTGGTGTCTCTATCTCCTTCAGTTCTGCTCTGATCTTAGTTATTTCTTGTCTTCTGCTAGCTTTTGAATTTTTTGATCTTGCTTCTTTAACTCTTTCAATTTTGATGATAGGGTGTCAATTTTAGATCTTTCCTTGCTTCTTATGTGGGCATCTATTGCTATAAATTTTCCTCTAGAAGCTGCTTTAAATGTGTCCCAGAGATTCTGGTATGTTGTGTCTTCATTCTTGTTGGTTTGGAAGAACATCATTATTTCTGCATTCATTTCATTGTTTACCCTGTCAACAATCAGGAGCAGGTTGGTCAGTTTCCATGAAGTTGTGCAGTTCTGAGTTAGTTTCTTAAGCCTGAGTTCTAATTTGATTGCACTGTGGTCTGAGAGACTGTTTGTTATGATTTCCACTCTTTTGTATTTGCTGAGGAGTAATTTACTTCCAATTATGTTGTCAGTTTTAGAGTAGGTGTGATGTGGTGCTGAGAAGAATGTATATTCTGTGGATTTGGGGTGCAGAGTTCTGTAAATGTCTATTAGGTTTGCTTGGTCCAGGCTTGAGTTCAAGTCCTGGATATCCTTGTTAATTTTCTGTCTCATTGATCTGTCTAATATTGACAGTGGAGTGTTAAAGTCTCCCACTATTTTTGTGTGGGAGTCTAAGTTTCTTTTTATGTCATTAATGACTTGCTTTATGTAACTGGGTGGTCCTGTATTGGGTACATATATATTTAGGATCGTTAGCTCTTCTTGTTGCATTGATCCTTTTACCATTATGTAATGCACTTCTTTGTCTTTTTTGATTTTTGTTGGTTTAAAGTCTATTTTATCAGAGACTAGGTTTGCTACTCCTTTTTTTTTTTTTTTTTTTGCTCTCCATTTGCTTGTTAAATCTTCCTCCATCCCTTTATTTTGAGCCTATGTGTATCCTTGCATGTGAGATGGGTTTCCTGGATACAGCACATCAATGAGTTTTGGCTTTTTATCCAATTTGTATGTCTGTGTCTTTTGATTGGGGCATTTAGCCCATTTACATTTAAGGTTTATATTGTTATGTGTGAATTTGATCCTGCCATTTTGATGCTAGCTGGTTGTTTTGCCCATTAGTTGACTCAGTTTTTCATTGTGTCAATGCTCTTTACCATTTGATATGTTTTTGGAGTGACTGGTACTGGTTGTTCCTTTCTATGTTTAGCATTTCTTTCAGGAGCTCTTGTAAGGCAGGCCTGGTGGTGATGAAATCTCTGAGCAATTGTTTGTTCATAAAGGATTTTATTTCTCCTTTGCTTATGAAGCTTAGTTTGGCTAGATAGGAAATTCTAGGTTGAAAGTTCTTTTCTTCAAGAATGCTGAATATTAGCCCCCACTCTCCTCTGGTTTGTAGGGTTTCTGCCCAGAGATCCGCTATGAGTCTGATGGACTTCCCTTTGTGGGTAACCTGACATTTCTCTCTGGCTGCCCTTAGCATTTTTTCCTTCATTTCAACCCTGGTGAGTCTGACACTTATGTACCTTGGGGTTGCTCTTCTTGAGGAATATCTTTGTGGCATTCCCTGCATTTCCTGGACTTGAATGTTGGCCTGCCTTGCTAGGTTGGGGAAGTTCTCATGAGTAATATCCTGAAGAGTGTTTTCCAGCTTGGATACATTCTCTCTGACACATTCATGTACACCTATCAAATGTAGACTAAGTCTTTTCTCATCATCCCATATTTCTTGGAGGCTTTGTTCATTTCTTTTTACACTTTTTTCTCTAATCTTGACTTCTCATTTTATTTCATTGAGTTGATCTTCAATCTCTGATATCCTTTCTTCTGCTTGGTTGATTCAGCTATTGAAACTTGTGTATGCTTCATGAAGTTCTCGTGTTGTGTTTTCTAGCTCCATCAATTCATTTATATTCTTCTTTAAGCTGTTTATTCTCATTAGCATTTCTTCAAACCTTTTTTCAAGGTTCTTAGTTTATTTGCATTGGGTTAGAACATGTTCTTTTAGCTCAGATAAGTTTGTTATTACCCACCTTCTGAAGCCAGTTTCTGTCAGTTCATCAGACTCATTTTCCATCCAGCCTTGTTCCCTTGCTGGTGAGGAGTTGTGATACCTTGGAGGAGGAGAGGCATTCTGGTGTTGGGTGTTTTCATCCTTTTTGTGCTGGTTTCTCTCCATCTTTGTGGATTTATCTACCTGTGGTCTTTGTAGTTGGTGACTTTCAGATCCGGTCTCTGTGTGGACATCCTTTTTGTTGATAATGAAGTTATTTCTGTTTTTTAGTTTTCCTTCTAACTGTTAGGCCCCTATGCTGTACAACTGTTGGAGGTCCACTCCAGATCCTGCTTGCCTGGGGATCACCTGCAGTGGCTGCAGAACAGTAAGGGTTGCTGCCAGTTTCTTCTACTGCTATCTTTGTCCCAGAAAGATACCCACCAGATGTCAGGCTGAGCTCTCCTTTATGAGGTGGCTCTTTGGATATACAGGGGTTGAGGAGCTGCTTGAGGAGACAGTCTGTCCCACATAAGAGCCTAAGTGCTGAGCTGTGAGCTCTGTTGTTCCATTCAGAGCTGCTGGGCAGGTAAGTTTAAGTATGCTGCAGCAGAACTCATAACTGCCTTTTTTTCCCAGGTGTTCTGTCCTGGGAAGGTGGGGCTTTATTTATAAGTTCCTGATGTGCCGCCACCTTTTTTCAGAGATGCCCTGCCCAGTGAGGAAGTAGCCTAGTCACAGTCTGCCAGCAGAGGCATTGCTAAGCTGCCATGGGCTCTGCCCAGCTGCTGTGCGAACTTCCTTGCAGTTTTGTTTATAGAGATATAGTTAGAACTGCCTTGGTAATGGTGGTCTGCCTCAGTAATGGCAGACTGTCTCTGTAATGGTGGACCGCCTCGGTGATGGTAGACTGTGTCTGTAATGGCGGACTGCCTCGGTGATGGTGGACTGCCTCAGTAATGGCAGACGCATTTCCACCCACAGAGCTCGACCAAGCTCAACCACCCGGCATCTAGCTGTGCTTGCTGCGAAACTCTCAATCCAGAGCGTTTCAGATTGCTGTCTTTGTTGGGGTGGGACCCACCAAATGAGATCACCTGGCTCCCTGTTTCAGCCCCTTTGTTTTCACTTGAATAGGTGACTCTGTCTCCCAGGCATTCTAGGTGCCAGTTGAAATGGTGCCCAGATTTGTGTGAGTTTTTGTGCAGAGACCTGCTGCACAGGCTGAAACAGCCATGCTGGAGACTCGCGGTGCTTTTCTGCCTGGGAATCTCCTGGTCCGTGGACAGTAAAAATTTGTTTGGAAATGCGGTGATCACTCACCCTCTGCATTCTCGCTGGGAACTGCACTCCAGAGCTGTTCCTATTTGGCCATCTTCAATTTTTGTATTTTTAATAGAGACAGAGTTTCACCATGTTGGCCAGGCTGGTCTTGAAATCCTAACCTCAGGTGATTGCCTGACTCAGCCTCCCAAACTACTGGGATTACAGGCATGAGCCATTTCACCCAGCCTAAAGTATTTTTAAATAAGTTATGTACACTGTTTTATAGACATACCACTATTTCACACTTAATAGACTACAGTATAGTGTAAACATAACTTTCATATGCACTGGGAGACCAAAACATTTGTGTGACTAATTTTGTTCTATATTAGCTTTATTGTTATAGTCTGGAATAAATCCACAATATTTCCAAGGTGTGTGTATACATACAAGTGTGAGTGAGGAATTATCAGCCCTTGATTAAACACTTCTCTGACTCCATGTATCAAATGTAAAAAACAGAACTCACAAGGATCAAACTGTTTCTCAATAATTTAACTGTGTCCCATAGAAAAGTTCAAGAATATTAATAATACAAAAATATAAAGCATGCAAAAGATAAAATTCACAATGTTTGGCAACCACTAAAAGCATTATATGGCATGCAAGAAAATACAACTCATAATAGAGAGAGAAATCAATCACTCAAAATCAACTCTGAACTGTCATAGATGTTAGACTTAGTAGGCGTGGACATTAGAACAGTTAATATAACTGTTCTCTATATGTCCAAATAGCAAAATACAAATAAGGAAGATATTTTAGGAGCCCCAAATAAAACTACAGATAAAAACTAAAATGTCTGATATGAAAAATACACAAACTGGATAGTGGCGGATTGAATACTATACTGGAAAATTTTCATGAGCTTGAGAAAGCATAGCAATCTACTACATGTACTATTATAATAAACTTCAGTAGTCATCTTCTGTGTGTGTGTAAGAGGAAAAGAACAAAGTTAAAGGGATAACTGAAACTACCAAAAATGAAGAATACAGAGAAAAAGGAGTTTAAAATGTGAAGAGCATTGGACTAGTTCAGTTTGTGTAATGCATTTTTAATTGCAATTCTCAATGGTGTCGGGGAGAATATATGAACACACGATTTTCTCCAAAAGTGCAAAGGTAATTTAATAGAGAAAGGATGGTTATTTCAACAGATGGTATTGAAGCAATTAGACAGTCATTTATTTGCAAAAGATGAACTAAGATTCCTACTTTGGAACACATAACAAAATTAATAAAAATAAGATAGACAATGTTAAAACCTAAAACTATAAAACTAATAGAACAAAACATAAGAGAAAATCATTGTCACCTTGGAATAGGAGAAAAGTTGGTGATCTACCTCTGGCCAACAGGAAAAATCTTACCCTATACCTGTATTTCTATAATGTATGAACTAATAATCATTTTTGAGATTTTTAAATGCTTAGGGAAATAGAAAACATACACTACTTCATAACATGAAAATTAGGTAAAATTCAAATTTTAACAAGTAATTATTAGAACATAGCCATACTCATTCATTTAAATGTATTTTTGTAATTGCTTTCACACTATAACTACAGAGATGATTAGTTGAGGCAGAGTGTATTAGCCTGTTTTCACAAGGCTATAAAGAACTACCTAAGACTAAGTAATTTATAAATAATAGGGATTTAATTGATTCACATTTTCACAAGGCTGGGGAGGGCTCAGGAAACTTACAACCATGGCAGTAGGCAAAGGAAAAGCAACGCTTGTCTTACACGGCAGCAGAACAGAGAGAAAGAACAAGGAGGGAATTGCCACACACTTTTAAACCATCAGCTCTTATGAGAAAACA
Source organism: Lagothrix lagotricha (assembly GCA_963574225.1). Lineage (NCBI taxonomy): Eukaryota > Metazoa > Chordata > Mammalia > Primates > Atelidae > Lagothrix > Lagothrix lagotricha. Next base: position 77,859 of record CAUYNB010014750.1, on the reverse strand, counting down.
CTCATTATCATGAGAACAGCATGGGGAAATCATCCCCATGATCCAATCACCTCCCAACAAGTTCCTCCCCTGACACATGGGGATTACAATTTGAGATGAGATTTGAGTGGGGAACACAGATACAAACTATATCACAGAGGGTGTATGGAGCACAAATCTAAACTATTATCCGGCCCTTTAAAACAAAGTTCCCTGACTCTTTGAATAGGCAAAGGTATAACAACAAAAGCACAATATTTTTTGCTAGCTAATAAGTTGGACTTCATCAACATTCAAAATTCTGCTCTTCAAAAGATGCTATTGGGAGAATGAAAAGCAAACATAGAGTGGGGAAAAGTATTTATAAATCAAATCTCTGATAAACTACCTGTGTTTAGAAAATATAAAGAGCTTTCAAAATTCCATGGTTTAAAAACATAATCTCCTCCCTCAACAAGGACAAAATCTTTAAATAGACTCTTCACCAAGGAAGCTACACATATGGAACATAAGCACATGAAAAGACACTCAACATCATTAGCTTTTGAGCTTTATGGAAATGCAAATTAAAGTCACAAGAGATACCATTACATATCTATCAGAATGGTAAAAATTTAAAAAGACTGACCATACTAAGAGGTGGGAAGATATTAAGAAACCAGAGTTCTCATACACAGCTGGAAGAGACATAAATCATTTCAAATGCTACGGAAAACATGCCAATACTTTGTTAGACGCGTAAAAGTCGCATGATTTAGCCAGCCCAATCTTCCATATTTATCCAGAAGAAATTGAACATACGTTTATAAATAAAGCCTTGTGCATAAATGTGTACTCAATTCAATGACTTTTGATATTTGTAACAAACTTCAGTAGTCGTCTGTGTGTGTATGTGTAGGAGGAAGAGAACAAAGTTAAAGGAATAAATCAAATATTGGGGAATTTACAGAGTTTAGTGGGAATTCTAGGATTCTGAATTGATATGTTATGGTTCCTATAAATCAAATAGAGTTAATAATTTTATTCTGTACATATTTACAAGTTTGTAAATCAAAACATTGGATTAATAAAGTCGTTACAAGAAGGACATTTTAGTCAATGAAGAAAGGTATGCTGTCTAAGTTTCATGTAAAAGTTTTAGTAAATTATAGTCATCCACAAGGGATAGGTTCCAAAGAAAACTGGTTTCAGAACCGCTGTGGATACCAAAATTCATGGCTGTCCAGTCCCTTATATAAATTACCATAGTATTTGCATACAACTTCTGCATATCCTCTTGTATACTTTAAATCAACTCTAGATTGCTTAAAATACCTAGTACAATGTAAATGCTATGGAAATAGTTGTTATACTGTATACTCAAATTTGTGTTATTTTTCTTGCCATAATATTACTGTTACTGTTCTTTTTAAAAACCCATGGTTAGTTGACTCTGTGGATGCAAAACCCATGGATACATAGAGCTAACTGTAATTCTTATAAGTGAATTATCCCTCTTTAACATTGCAATAAAATTATCTTTTATCTTTATTACAGAGACTTCTAGAAGGAATTATAGTGTCTTTCTTCCATTTTTCTTAGAACTATAGAAATAATTGGTCTTACTCTTCTCAGAGAGCCTAAAATCTCATTGGGCACTTGAGCATGTGAATTTGTCAACTTTCTATTATTTTAATTTAATTGCCAGGTAATGTACATCACCCCCCGTTTCTCAGACATTGATGCTACCATACATCCACGGTAACCTTTTTTAGAAAAGTAGACTAAGGATCATAGCTTACAACTTTGTTGAAGAAGCAGACATTTTCATTTAGCCTGGTCAGCTGGCACATGTCCTATAAAACAGACCAAATGTGAGCCTCACAGGGTAGAAATTTCTGATCTTTTAAGTGACAAGAGTCACAAAATGGAGCAAATGGTACTTACACATAATCTCATGCAACATCACACTTCAAGAACCTCAGTTAGCAATTTAGTAGTAACTCTTCAGTTTTAAGTACCTACAATTGACCATAAGTTATATCTGCCCTCTCTAATTGATTATACTACTCAAGAATCCTGTAAATAACTTTCATCTTTTCTCATCTTTTTATGATTATGGAAGGTTTTCCTATTAATTTCCTATTAATTCTTAAAACAAAAGCAAATGTTCCTTATCTATATCTCTATATATGTCTCTCTCTTTGTCACATCATATAATTTCTAGATAATGTTACAAAATCCAAAATTCTGTAAATTTTATATACTGCATAATATTCCATAGTACACACTCATTTTTCTCTGTAACATGATAATGAAAATATATACAGTGGAGATTTCTAGCCTTCATAATTACTTCTTAAACATATAATCTGATTAAAAAAATCCTATAAACAAACTACATGAGAGGTTGGAGGAACACCAAAAGTAAACTAGACCAACCCCCATTATATATATATATATATATATATATATATATATATATATATATGTTGATATTATGGAATAAAGAGGTTTAGTGACTTACTCAAGGTCACAGAGTGAGTAAATGCATTAACTGTGCTTGAATCCCTTTCTGCATTCATTCATTAATTAGATAGTTCCAATGATGAGTAAAATATGATGTTGACTACAAATGCTATATAAAGAAAGAAAGGCACCAATCCGGTCATCCAAATGATCAGAGTCTGGCAAGGAAGAAACCAAGCTATCTGTCCTTCAGTATATCCTTGGTCTTCATTGTTCTTCACCTAAATAAATCTGTCATTAAAAATATATAACAAAACATTCATAACCTTACATCTAATAAATTGGCTTGTGGTTTTAATAATTTATTGCAATTATAAAAGACATCAAACTCTAAAAAGAAGTTGAGTGCTCAAAAAAGAGCTGCCTGTGCAATAAGTTTAACTGAATTTCATGTGCCTGATACATCACACAGTGACAACAAAAACATAATTCAGCAGCAATGCTAAAGCTTCCAAAATCAGGGCCTAGAATTAACTAGTAATTGTGATTCTCATGTATAGATATGCCTCAACGTCCTTTGCAATAAGATACAATTTTACTGTTAACCAAACACATAATGACACTTAGCTTTAAATTGTGCTAAAAATGAAACACAAAATAAGAATTAATAAGGAGGTTTTAATTAACATGTCATAATTCGTTTTTCATAACTTACTATTGTATTGTTTTCAAGTGTTTTGGCAGAGGGGAGGGTGTTCTTTCCTTCCATACGATGTATGCTACATCTGTAAAAGCATGTTTTCCTCCCCATACAACTCTGATGAGACCACACATTCAACATTATTTTCATTCGCTGATTCATTAGAGAGGAGAGAGGAATATATCAGAGCAAATTTGGCAGAAATTCTCAAAAGATTGTTGAGTTAATGATAAGTTTGTTAAAATAATTAAATATGCATTACTTTGATAGGTTTGTAAGGAACGTACAAATTTTGCTTATCTGCACTCATATAAAATCTCAGCGAGAAGTGTGTAGTAAGAATGATAAGGAACAAAGGTGCTATAACCTCCGGAAAGGAACTCTTAGAACAACAGAAGAATCATCCAACAAGAAGCTGTCGGCAGCCTCACAATTTGTATTATTTGACATTATCTTTGATAAAACGCAGGTGAGTATTCAGAGGATAAATCCTAAACTGAAGGCAAAACAGCATGGTCTGTTACATTTGGCAACTCTGAGGCTGTGCTTTCTTTGATGTTCACAACCTAGAAACCTAAAGTTTACCCACAATGGCTTCGCTCATTAGAAAGGCCTCTGACTGAAATGCAGAGATCCGCTTTCTATTAATCAAACTTGAGTGGAAACAAAGGAAGAATGGCAGAGTGGCAAGGGGTAGGAATCACAGCCTTTCAGCCCCTCCACACGTTTCTTTCCTGCTGTGTGTGTCTCTGTGAGTCTGAACTCTGTCACCCCTTGCATGAACACATGCACACACACACACACACACACACACACACACACATTTAACCTTTGAGTTATTTCCTGTCACTGGGGAGAACTTAGAAAATTAGATAAAGTTTTAATTCCTCACGTTAATACAGTACATATTAATATATGTGTGTATAGACAGAATATATAAAGATATATAATATATATGTAAAAAAATATGTGTGTGTATATATATATATATATATATATATATATATATATCAGATGTAGAAATTTAACAGGTTGGCTCAAGGCTCTCAGATAAAAATGTGCTTAGCAGTCTGTCTACTCCAGGATCCTATTATACAGGATGAATTAATTTAATATACTACATATAATTTTTTTCATTTTCATAGAACACCCCCAGGAGTTAATTCTGAAACCATTAACTTTTAGTATCAATGTTGGATACCAATTTTAATACCAAGTTTAGCCAACCATAAGGCGACTTAATGAGTATTCTGTGCTGTGAGTGGGAATAAAGAGTAAAGGGCAGAACCAAGCCTCAGCTTCTCTCTGCAAGTTGAGATTCTCCACACTAAAAAGGAAATCAGATACAGAAAAGTTAAGTTCTGTATGTGTCAGTTATCACCAATGACAGAGGGAGAATGCTTTCTAGTTCTGTGACCATGAACATGCCAACTTACCTCTCTGTTGTAGTTCCTTATCTTGTAAAACTGAGGTAGCAGTGTTTACCATACTTTCAGAAGTGTATACTCAGAAGAATCCCCATAGGGTTCTTCTGAACCTACGAACACTCTATGGGGATTCTTCTGAACCTTCTGAAAACCCTATGGGGATTCTTCTGACTATACATAAAGACTAGGAAAATTGTAAATTTGAGGTAGCAGTGTTTACTACTACCTCAGAAGTGTATACTCAAGAATCCTCACAGTTCTCATGGTCACAGAACTAGAAAGCATTCTCCATCTGTCATTGGCGATAACTGACACATACAGAACTTAACTTTTCTGTAACTGATTTCCTTTTTAGTGTGGAGAATCTCAACTTGCAGAGAGAAGGTGAGGCTTGGTTCTGCCTTTTACTCTTTATTCACACTCACAGCACAGAATACTCATTAAGTCGCCTCATAGGATTCTTCTGAGTATACATAAAAACTTGGAACTTTGACAACTAGTAGGTGCCATGGTAATATTAGCTGTTACTATGGTAATTGTCAAAGCATATTTAATGTATCCATAAATGATATTTTGTTATCCATATGGATTGAAAGTATCTGCAGAATTCTTTATTGAGGCCAAAGAACTTTTAAGACTGTTTAGAAGCATTTTAATCAATCTCAGGTTAAATAAACATGCTTTCTATTTTTAGACTTGAACTTTAATTATGACCATTTTCCCAACCACAATGCCTCTTTTTCCTGTAACACTGAAGAAATGCAATATCAGTTATGCAACCATTATGGTGCTTTTGAATTTAATATGCCTAGTAGTGTTTAAAGGTGTACACAAACAGTATTTACTATGAAACTAATTATAGAAATATTTACTTGGCTTTTTCATCCGAGAGCATTACTAGGTAATAGCAGCCCTTTGCCACTCACATAGAAGTATTGGTTCAAGTCGGTATCTCTACTGTCTCCTAAAAACCATGCAGTAATGGAACACTCAAGCCTATAACACTTTTCATCACATAATGTTTGCTGTGCTTATCCACATACAGGCACCTTAAAATAGATGTACAGTACACTCTGTATCCACTCAAAGATGTGAGGTAAAGTCTATGAAACTGGCTATGTCAACATTATGCAGCATCATAGCCCTATATTTGTGTTGGGAAGGCGTATTACCAGTTTAAGGCTGTAATCATTCATGTCCTACCAGTTAATGGTGTGACACATCCATTTAGAAAGATGTTTTGCTCACAGAGAGCACTGTACTTTAAAAATGCATAGGTACTCTAACCTGAATATAAAACATTGACTATAAGTGAGACATTGTTTTTCATCATGGTAGCTATTATATGTAAACATTGACCAGGTTTTTTGTTTTTTTTTTAAATTTGTAACTGCATTCTTTTGTAGGTACTGGTAATCATCTTTTATCAGAACACATGTACATCTTAGGTTATTTTCTAGTTTCTTTATTCCAAAAAAATAAATTCTGGTGTGTTTTCCTGCCAGGTAGGCATAACCCTATGTAGCTGAAACAGTAATCTGAGTTACATTACCATATTCAGACATATTTTTAGCTGTAAGAAAAAAATGAAATATGGATTATTTGATGTGTTTTCTTCTACTTTTAAAGAAAACAGAAGGTCAATCTCACACCAAGGGAGAATCTTCAGTGGGAAGAAGGAATAGTGGAGGTAAAATTCAAAACTTATTTGGATTAATATCTACTTGTGTATCATGAACTAATTTTCACAATTTCTCTATCTATAGGTAAGAATATTGACCTCAATGATTTTTGTTAAAATTTTCTTCTTCTGAAAAATGCAATGCTAAATTAAGTGTACTTAAATATGTTCGGTCACTCTTTTTAATTTTCTTTGTTTTGTCCCTGAGTATTTTGGTGGGAGGTTTGATTAACTTCTCGCCTGTATAATATATATTCTCAGAATACTAGAATTACTCTGGATGGTAATGTTTCTTTCTCCTTCTGAGTTGACAACAACACACCTTCCCTTAACTGAGTAATCCCATGAAAATCTCCAAACCTTGTAGACATTACACTTTTACTGACATCATCAATATCATTTCTTCTTCATTGAGAATTAGATATAATGGCAAAAGGACACTCACTTGGGTGTCTAAAGGACACTGATTTGGTATACAATTTCAATTGTCTGACGGTTCTCCACATAACCTTTGGCAAGGTATTTAGTATTCCAGTGCTCCCATCTGTAAAATTCTCCTTCTATAAAATCAGAATAACAATGATAACCCATGAGGGTTATTCTGTCACTTAAATAGTTTTATTACATGTGAAGACTAAGAACTGTGCTTGATATTCAATAAATGCTAGTTATTATTTTTAAGTGTTTTTAAGTGTTTTTCCTGTTAAAACAAAAAATAGATTGGAAAATTGAGTAATCCATTCAAAAAGTGTTTTGGAGAACTCGCCAAGAGTCAGGATCTATGAAAAGACAGAACATGGTCCTGTTCTCATAGCGATTCCATTCTAGTGGAGGCAAAAAATGATATAAAGTCAGTCTAAAAAATGAATAAGGTATTTTCAGTAGAAATAAGAACAACTAAGAAAATAAAACAGGACATGTAGCAGAGAATAAGAGTGTAGGGGAGTGGGAGTGGGGAAAAAAGTACTTTTACTGAGATGCATACCTCTTGATGTTGAAGTGAATCAAGGCTCAGATTCTGCGCATTATTTCTGCTTTGTTTATGCATACTTCTTCATTCCCTCACCCAAGCCCAGGGCTTAAAAATGACTTTCAAACATGCCATATAATTTGGTTATCTTACTAAAGCCTGTTACTGTTACTAAAAGCTTTTACAGTAAATGACATTTTTCCATTGCTAAGAACATAACCTCTGGAGCTATTCGGACTCTTATGTGTCATTTTATATCTAAACCAGCAGAAAACATGTCAACTCTACTTTCAAAACATACTCAGTATTTTACCCATTCTCATCACTTTCACTGCTGCCATGATAGTCCAGGACTCCATAATCTCTCAATCAAGTACTGGAAAACCTTGCTGACTAGTCTCCCTTCTTTCACGTTTGCCAATGGGCAGTTTAATTCCAACACAGAGCCAGAAGAAGCATGAATCAGATGATATACTTCCTCAGTGCAAAGGCTACAATGGCTCTGATTTCACACAGAATAGAATCAGAAATCTCACCATGTGCTTCTGCTTGTCCCGACCTGATCTGCCTCACTTCCCTTACTCACTTGTCCTACATTCCACTCCTCTTTCCCTACTTCACACAGCACCAGGAAAACTGGCTTTCTTAATGAAACCAGCCAAAGTGTTCCATAGAACTGATGTTTATGGCTTAAAAAAATACAAATTGATCCTCCTGGTTTTAAAGTTTGAAACTTACATTTGTCTTATCTGAGTTCCTTCCTCAGGAAACTGACTCTCAGGCCTCCCAGACAGTATCAAGGAACTGAAACTAACAAGATCACAATATGCAGGCAATTAAGACAGCAGAGACCACATCTATCATGATTGCCTGACCACTTGCTTCCAGTTGACCAACACCTCTTCCTTACCCCTCCCTAATTCCTGTTTTCCCCACACTTAGTTACATTCCTTTCCTGCTATATAAACTCCTAACTTTAGTTGGGAGGTAGGGACAGATTTGAGAATTGTCTTCTGCTGACATCACCAGTAATGTAATAAAGACTTCTTCCCTGGCAATAGTTGTTGTCTCAGTGATTGCCTTTCTGTGCATTGAGCAAGAGGACCTAGTAGAAATCCCTGGTGTTTTGGAAACTTTAATATTCATGAAGTACACCAACAATTCTTCTGGCCAGGGCCTTTGCTCATTTGCGAATAGCTGACATGCTCCCTCTTCATCAGCATGGTTTGCCTGCTCAGTTCTTTCAGGACTTTATTCAAATGTCACCTTTTTAGTGGCATCCCCTTTAAAATGACATCCCTAAGCCCTAGAACTTTCTAGTCTACATTTCTGGTTTATCTTGCTTCATTGTAATTATTGTCTCCTAATAGATTTATTTTGTTGTATTATTACCTTTTTTCTGTTAGGGTATAAGTAATATAAGTGCCAATATGCTTATGTGTCATTCAACACTACATTCCAATTGCATAGAAAATTGCCTAGCCCTTAGGTGTTTTGAAATATTTATTGAATGAATGAATGAGTAAATAAATATAAAGCAGGAAGGCTTCTCTGAGCCCAGAATATTGAGAGAGATGATAATTAGACACTCAAGGCAGAGAGTTTTCTAGGTAGATATAATGACCTTTACCACTGTTAGCCATTAAACAAAAAGAGGAGAGACATGATATATTTTTATTTTTTAATTAATTAATTTATTTGAGACAGATTTTCACTCTGTCTCCCAAGCTGGAGTGCAGTGGCATGATCTCGTCTCACTGCACCTCTGCCTCCTGGGTTCAGTGATTCCCCTGCCTCAACCTCTGATTAGCTGGGATTACAGGCATGTGCAACCAGGCCCAGCTAATTTTAGTATTTTTAGTAGAGATGGGGTTTCACCATGTTGGCCAGCTGGTCTTGAATGCCTGACCTCAAGTGATCCACCCCTGTCAGTCTCCCAAAGTACTGGAATTCCAGATTTGAGCCACTGTGCCTGCTGACATGTTTTTAAATAATTGTTCTAATTCTATATTAGCTAAACTGGAAGAAGGTGGTTGGAGTAAATTAAGTGAGGAGGAGAGATACAGAAGCTAAGCTCTGAGAAGGAAGATGTGGATAGTTTATTTGGGGACTTTTAGGCTATGGTACTAAGTTGAATTTCACTTTAGATGCAAAAGAAGGTGCCATTGAAAGGGGCTGATGAAGGCATAGATTATGGGAAATGATATCATCTGATTTTGTTTTAAAATATCACTTTGATTTTGTTCTAAAAATGATTTGGATGGCATGAAATAGAAAGTTATTTTCTATATGAAGGAAATAATCAGGAGAAATCAAATTCAAGGTTTGATTTGTTTATCTGTCATTCAATGCTACATTCCAATTGCATAGAAAATTAAATTGCCTAGCCCTTAGGTGTTTTGAAATATTTATTGAATGAATGAATGAGTAAATAAACATAAACCAGAAAGGCTTCAAAATCAAAATCAAAATCATTAACATGAAAATTATAAAATTATGATTTTATTTAAAAAATGTGATAGTAGATAAAAATTTCACTGTTTGAATTGACTTCACAAAAAAGTTGTATATTTCTGAATTCTCTAGATTGGTTTATCAGCAGTCTCATCACCAGAAATGGTTTATTTTTTTTCAATAGCTTCCAATTGACTAATCACTCCAGTCACTCTCCCTGAGTCTATTAAAAAAGTATCAAAAACGTAGCAAGATGAATGTATAGAACTACCCCAAATGTGTAGTTTATTAATGTAAACAAGTATGGACTTTAAAAAATGAAAATAGGCATTATGCAATCCAGAATACATTTCTATAACAACAATAGATAAATATAAATTTATAATATATATTTTAGATATAAATCTGACTTCATTTATTTGATACTGATAACAGTTTCTGATCATTATTTAATACATGTGTATAAAGTAAATTTTATTAATAAAATCCTAGTCTTTTATGATGTGGCAGTATAAATTTAAACATTTGTGACTACACAAATGTCTCTGTATTCATGTTTAGTATTCCACTAAAATATATAACTAAAAGCTGTTGATTATAAATCTGACATGGAAATATGGGTATAAAAGTCCATTGACATCCTCAGGTATTCTTTTTAATGTAAATTTTGTAACGAAAAAGTGAACTTCTATTTTTAAAAAATAAAGAGGCAAAAACAAAACATATTCCATTTGTTTAATTATAATATTTTGTTTGATTTTAGCATATTTTTATATAAGAGGAAGAATGAATTTTTAAGTTTGCACAAACAGCAAAGTAAACAGCTATATGTTTACAGAACTATATGTTTAATTCTCTCTGGTGTTTCACCGTGCTGTGCAAAAAGGTTTGCATCTAAAGAGTCAGGATATGATAAAATAAAATGGGATAGGCGTGGGTTCTCTTTTCGACCTAATTTGGCCTGTTCTTCAGTTATTTTGCTTCTGCTCTCATTTCACTATATGGCAATGCGTATGTAAAATGGTTGGAAAATGTATATTTAGATTAAAAGTGTTGTGGCATTTTAGAATTGGTTGTTCATTCTTCTATTGAAAACTTAGCCAGAAAATTCTGCAAAACAAAAATACGTAATTTCTGCCATCATAATATTGGTAGTAGTTTACCCCATTTTGTTACTTTCTATGTTCAGGTGCTCCGTTTTCCCACCATATTCCCTCACGAGTCTCCACTGGATAAATGTCAGTAAGAATGAAACGTTATGTTTTTCCTCTGCTTCAGGAAGCTGCCTACTTCGAATTCTATGATGCTTCAGATATACAAGGGCTTGAATCTTCAGAAAAGTTGATACCACTAATCAGTTTAAGCTTTTTTCACTTTGCTATTGATTCTAATTCATTTACAATAAATTCTTTCCATTACCCATAAGGATAGTTAAAACGTTTTCATGCCTTGTTACTGTACCAAAAAGCAAACTCCTTAAACCAGTACTTCCAATAGTAGTTATTTGTATTGATTGGATCTACAATAATTCTTTTGTCTGGTTTCTTCTGTATCAAATAAGGTATAGAAACTGTCAACTTTTAAAGTGATATTTATACAAAGATAAGTACAACAAAGATTGTGCAATACAAGTATTAATACAATGAAATATAGGCAAAGCCTTTCAGTGGCTACTATTACTCATGTATCAGTTAACATGATCAAAATAATGATCATGGCTCACAGTAATTTATATTATTATATTGAAAAAGTCATAACACATTTCAGTTTTGGTGCAAGAGACTGTTTATTTCCCATAAAGAAAAGATACTCTATTGGCTACAGATCATGCATATACAATAACTCAGTTCATTTTTCAAATTTATTCACTTTTTATACTTAAATCCCAAATTAGTACTTACAATTGATTATAAATATTTTAAGAATGTCAGTATAGTAAATAAAAATATGGGGGAAAATATGGTACACAGTCAAAATTATGGCCTGCTATTAAAGGCAATGAACTATAAATTCCCATGAAAATAGGTAATGGGGATTTGCTCTTCCATGTGTAGCAAGATGATGGAAGTGGAAACTATAAAAAAAAAGGTGGGAAAAGAAATTCCTAAATGAAAAGTGTATAGCAAATGACCTATGCTTTTTAAGTATTTCTCCCCCAAATATATGCTTATGATTAATCAACAAGTATAATAACTTCTACATTGGAAAATAAATATCTGCTATTTACTTGATACTCAAACAATGCCTGGCAAATAGTATGTGCTCAGTACATATTTGTAGAATATCAGCTTAAATGTCACTTCTTGATCGCCTCAGAGAGTAGATTATTGTAACATTCATCATAACTGTGAATAAATTGGTTTTATTCTTTGCGGTTGTTTTTGTTCAAGCATGAGAAATTTCAGAAAAGCCAAGCTAGTGCCTCTATTTACCCACCATTGTATCTGACCCTAGATGTATGTCTGACCCATAGTAGATGTTGAATAAAACTACTGGATGAAATTGCACAAATAAACATTCACAGGTAAATTAGTGAGTTATTAAATATATAATTCAAATAATCTGCACCTTTGATAATCACAATTTCATCAGATAAACTGAAACTTAAATATAAACTCAATAACTAGACACTGTTAAAAATAGGTGTTGAAAAGACTGTATGACCATTTTATAACACATATGTACAATGACTGGAATTAGCCATGGGTATTTTTTTTTTCAGTAGGTATAAAATACAGAGAGTTGTAAAATGTGGCAACTTCCTCGTTCACTATTCCCACTGGAGAGTTTCAGGGGGACACAAGATTTGTTGCCAAAAGGCAAAATGTAAAATTTGAATATGTTCTAAATTTCTCCTTGAAGCCCATGTACTACAGAATAAATCTGTATCTCCAATGCAGTATCTTGCAAACATTACATTTTAAACAAAATTACATTTTTAATATTTGTATTGCATCTATTATTTACACAAATATTAAACAGTAAATATTTGTTGAAAGGAAGAATGAACTACAGATAGTATCCGGCTGTATATTTGTAAATAACATATGTTTGGTTAATATTTTAGGGCACACTATCAATAACGGAGAAAACCTACCACAACGAAAGTGGGGCAGGTTTTCATTTCAAAGGGAACTGCATTCATATCTTGGCTCAGAAATCTGCTAGTGGTTTTTGGTATTGGGCAATATATTTATCCTCTCTGATTTTCAATGTTCTTGTATATAAAACAGCTATAAGACCTTGTAAGATTCATATGGTGAGATAATATGTGAACACCATGGATGATATTTAGTAAATAATATCTAGTATTATTATGTACTACTCTTCTAAATAAAATACACAAGTCTAATCACAAGAATCATGATTGCATCACAGACTTCAGCTGTTTTACCATAATTTATTTACAATTCTGGGAAAATAACTCAAAATCTACTCCTTTCACAGAAAGCAAGATATAGTTGTAATATAGTCAGTATTGTCAATGTGTTCTTATATAAGAGATATGATTGTGCCATATGTATTCCTAGGTGGTATGTCCTTGATATATTTTATGGATATTACACACATGAAACATACATACATACAGTGCAAATGCCTTTGGGTACCAAACCTATGTCTTGTAACTACAATGATGCATCTCAATGCAACTAAAACCCAATAATACCACACGTGACTTTCTGAAAAGCAATCATTCCCTCCAGAGTAGTTCACTCAGAACTAATCAATGAGAATAGAAACATCATTTGTAACAACCCAAGTGCTCTGATTTGTATAAACTGCATAACAGAGGAGAGGTGGTGACAGTGCCACCCTTGGTCTAACCCGAACCCCATTTTTCACTTCAACCCTCTGGAGCCTTTTTATTGATTACTACTAACTCTGAGATACTCTCTCTATACCTGAAGCACAGAGTTGCAGACAGACTGCCACTCACTTCTTGAATCCTATTTAAGAGTCCATCCAGCTTCCACTTGAAATATCCGTATTTTCTATAAAATGGTATTCAAAAGTCATTATGAAATATGACCATGACTGAATAAATCTTCTAGATATTTATTTCTATTTTTTGCAGGAAGTAAATGCCTATAATTTTAATATTGATACATTACATCAATTCTATAGCTAGTTATTTTGATGTGATATTATACTGTGTTCCCATCTCTGACATGCACATACACACACAGAGACACAGACACACACACACACACACACACACACACACAAATTGTTGAAACATTGTGGTCAGTAATTTTATACATTTTTCCCTGAATTCATAAGTTGAATGAATAAAACATAGTCACAACTTAATGTGTTTAAGAAAGACCATTTCTTATCATTGAAGTAATTACCTTCTTTTTGTGTTATATTTAGTTTCAAGTGGCTTTTCCCAATGTGGCATGTAATAATGCTGAACACTTTGATATTATTTATTGTTATTTTTCTTTGGGGATTGTCTACTACTTAGCAAGAAGAACTGTAACCAAATTAATGAGAAGATAAATTAGTAGTCAAATATATAATATGTTTGTACTACCTTTACTTTAGAATTGTGCCAATAGGTATTGCAGGATCCACTCTTGAAACAGATGGCCTTATGAAGAAATATTTATCTGATATCAGAAAAAAGCAATTAGCCAGTCTTACCTTAAAGATAAGCTTACAGACTAACTCACATCACTGAATACCAATGTGTAAATTTTTAGAAATTTTAGCATTATTTTTTAACACTTCTTAGACACATTTCTAAGCCAGTAACACAATAGGTAGCTATATATTTTGTTTAAAAACCAAAATTAATTAATGATGAAAATATAAGGTATTATGAATATAATATATTCAATAATTATAAATATTAAAGTAAAGAGCAAGTATATGTTACTGACCTTTTCTCTAACTCCTTCCAGAATGCTAAACGTAGTGTGTCAATTCCATTAATAAGAAAAGACTCTTTTAAACTCATTACTTAGGGCAACAGAATGTATTTCTTCCCACCTAAATGAAGTTTTCTGAGTGTGTATGCAGGTTAATTAGAAAAAAATCTCCAAGAAACAGTGACATAGCTATTTGCTTGCAAAACAATTTTAAGTTTAAAATGAAGGGCTGCTCTTAAAATTTAAATGATCCACAGTTCCACAGTCTGCTATTTAAAAATCTAGGAGGGTGGGGAAACATTATATACACATTTGGTTCAAATTTTCCACAGTTTAAACTACCACCAAGTAAGTTGAATGCATACTTGAGAATCCTCGAGTTATAAAGATGCAGTTCTAATCACTCTTAAATATGAGCTCAAGAGCACCTTTCTCCCAGCATGAGGCACTTAGCGTAATGAAATCTATCCTCTTCTTAAAAGTTAATTTGCACTCATTCTAGCACATTTCTTTTGGGAAATTACAGCAAACCTCTGGGGCATTGGGCCTAGTCATAGAAGTTGGTAGCTTATATATAAAAAACTTAAATCAGATTTATCAAGATCTGAAAATAATGAGCGACCTCTATTTCATTTTATTCCTAATTTGTGTACGCATGTTTATGGGTCATTGAGAAATGCAGAAGAGAAAGAGTCACGAAATAGGGCATTGCACATGAAGTCCACGAGATCACCAGGTAAGGAAGCCCATGGCCTTCTGGAATGTCCTCCTGCTGGGAATACACATGGCATTCCATTCAGCCCATGAAACACTGGATTGTTTAGCAAAGGTAGGCACCGAGAGCAAAGGGAGCCCTGTGTTGCAAACGTTTTCATTTAATGAAGTTAGTAAACTAACCGTGTTTCCATGACTCTTCTTGACAGGTTGATTTCCCACCTGGAAGAACCAAGCCTCTGTGGCTTCAGCCACCTACAGGGCAGAGACCTGCTTCTAGCTATCCTTGTGGCAAGATGCAGGCTACCAGTATGCCACAGAGGCCCTGCAAACCTGATACCCTGTCTGAATAATGTTTCAATATGCCTGGGATTAAGAATAAATCTTTTTAAATGAAAAGTAAAGCAGGAAATATATATAACATACTAGCCTTTGGGGTAAAACTTCTCCAAAAGAAAAGCATTTTGACTCTATTTTAAAGGACTGCTGGGGAATTACACATGTTTTTAGAAAGGCAACTTGTAGAAAGTATAAACCCATCATAAAGCTTGTAAAAGCACAGATCTTTGTCAAAAAAACCCAAATATATTTGAGACAAACCTCAAGAACTTTTCTTGGAAAGGCAGCTGAAGGCAACCTCCTGACTACGGTATGAGAAGTAAGAGTTAAACACCCCATTGAAATTATATTCACCATCCATGGAGGGTCCAAAAGAGAATCATTGTATAAAAGATGTTTAAAAAGGAGGAAAAAAATTGCTTTAAATCATGTTAGGTAATGCATAGGGAATTTTCATAAATGAGAAAAGGATAGTCACTGGAAAATAAAGTTTCAGGAAATTTTTGAAGAAAAGAGCAATAGAACACCAGGGCATCATATTATGATAAAAATATAATATACTAGGATCATTTTTCTCATTAAAATGAGTGGTTTAGAGTTTGAATTATAAACCTATAAAACAAAAGCAGGCCAGGGTGTGCCACCCCAGTGACATATCTTTAAATGCATAAATAAAAACACTTTATTTAAAAGTATCATGTTTTCAGTGGTCTAGAACAATTTTACTATTGCTCTTTAGTTCTGAACTAAAGTTTTGTGGAGAAGATTTATCTTTGGATTGCCAATTTAGATTTTTAAATTTTCAAATATCAAATCTAGTCATCTACAATAGGATTATATCACAAATATTTCACTGAATGAAATATACATTTTAGTGTTAGCTATTAATAAATTCAAGGGCTTAAACCATTTTTTTTTTTTTGAGATGGAGTTTTGCTCTGTCGCCAGGCTGGAGTGTAGTGGTGCGATCTCGGCTCACTGCAATCTTTGCCTCCCGGGTCAAGTGATGCTCCTACTGCGGCTTCCGGATTAGCTGGAATTTACAGGCACACATCACCACACCCAACTAATTTTTGTATTTCTAGTGGAGACCGGGTTTCACCATGTTTGCCAGGATGATCTCCAGCTCTTGATCTCATGATCCTCCGGCCTTGGCCTCCCACACTACTGGAACTACAGGCATGAGCCACCGTGCCTGGCCTAAAAGATTACTCACCCTGTACGCCAAGATGGCACCACTGCCCTCCAGCCTGGGCCACAGAGTGAGACACCATCTCAAAAAAAAAAAAAAAGATTTCTTATACGGTTACATTATAGTTGTACTTCAGATATTATTACTTCTTTAAAGGTATATTTTGACCACCTTAAAAATCAGAATTAAGGTATGTATTTTTAATTTAATATCATTTGTATTAAGGTGAAGCCATCTATTTGGAAATAAGAACAAATACTTTTCAGAGAAATTATATGCCTTCATATTACACTATTCACAGGACATGAAAGCTGGTAATTCAGTAGCAAACATGAAGATGCCATGTCTTCTAAAGTTTTGGCTACTCCATAAGCATTTAGCTTTTCCTTGGGGAGGTGGATGAGGGATAGGCAATGCTGTTTCCTATGGATATTCACATAATTAATCATGAGCTTTAGAAGATGACATTTTAAAAGGGATATATTCATTGAAAATTGTTAAATTGATCCATAACATCACTTTGGAAACTATAAGAGAAAAGTTGCTATGATCTATTTAAGTTAATATTGCAGCTGGATAGCTTCAAAACAGACTGACTTTTAGATATCCTCTTTAATACATAATGTGTCTTTTAGTTCTATAGAAAAATACGTAATTTCCTGTCTTCTGTGGGAACCTAGACTTCCTGAGAAGGCTATTCGGATTAGAATCATAAATCTTTCTCCTGAATACAGAAGGCATGATCAAACTTACTTTCTCACTCAATCGAATCTATTTCCTATTTTTTCCCCAAATAATAACTAAGAGGAGAGGAAAGGACTATTATCAATCTCTGATGCTTTCAACTCCTGTGTTTTTAATTTATATGCACATTTTAAATTGCCATATTAAAAATAGAGGAGAACAAGTTATCTTGCAATACTGTATTATCAGAACTTTAATTAGGAGCACTGTGGAGACATTTGCAAAACCATTCTCTTCACAGTCAGGCATCCATTTAAACATTCCTTCCTACTCAATCAAAATGTATCCAGTTTAAAGAATTTGCTGGTGACAGTTTTGATCAATAATTTAAGCACCCAGGCAGAGGCATCCTCATTCTGTACAGTACAATGCTTGACAGACATCCTATCTGAGAGGGAAGGGGATTAAGAGAAAGTGTTATGAGCTTTTCGATACTTTCACTTATTCTTTAAAAGGTTGACATATTTTTATGGATGGCATCCTGTGACATTGATAAAGCAATCAGAGTATGTTCTGGGAGAGAAATTACCTGTATATAATTGGAGAGTATGGACATGTTTAGAAGATGCATATCCTTGAGAGCATCTATTTTAAAAATGCAAGCACAGCCATTTTTCTATTTCCTGAGTGTTTCTACCTCTGCTTTTTCTCCCCCGTACTATGCCTCACTGGCTGCTATTCATCCTGCTGGTTCTAGTTCAGACACCTTCTGCAACTCTCCAAAATTTGGCCAAGTATATTTCCTGGGTTATAAAAAATATGTATTTTATTTTATTGCATTGCATTGTATTCCCTTTACCTGAGGGAAGAGATTTGCTTTATTCATTATTATAGCACCAGTTCTAAGCAAAGTTTGTAATTTTTAGTATGCTTTCAATAGATATTGAGTTCATGAATAAAATAAACCAAGATCATTCTGTGATACAGGATCAGAAAACCTAAACCAAATATGAGGAGCTGCACATAAAATGAACAAACTTTATATTTCACCCTGTTCGCTGTCAGTTGTGGAAAATATTGAAAAATTTTCATATTTCTGAGAAAATTTGGTGGTGGAAAAGAATTTGGTGGGAGTGAGTACATTTGTAAGTGAGTTAGGGACTTGCATTTTGAAAGGCATTTTCACTTACAGTATCTCATTTGAACATCTTAGTGTCCAAGACAGAGATAAGAATCCTAATCCTCACTTATTATAGATGAGGAGCTCTCCCAAATTAAGAACTTTATTAGTATGACTACAAATGCACATTTTCCCAGCGACACACTTTAAAGATTTAGGGAACGCATAGTTGTAGAAGGAAATCCAGTTTCCTGAGTCGTGAAGATGCTGAGTATTAGGAAACTCACAGGGTTCTGGTGCTGACAGTTTCTCTTTCTTCCACCACAGCTTCTTGATTTTAGGAGCTGTCAGTGATTTCTGAAGAACATGAATCTCCAGGGAAAGGAGTGTCTAGAATTGACATTGCTCCCCCAAGGACTGTCTCACAGCAGATCCAATAGTAGGAATTTTGGGTTGATATATATAAAACCTGATGTAGCAGAAAAATTATGGACTTTGGAATCACTCAGCCTTGAACTTCAATTTTAATTAAACTACTTACTAGCTATTTGACCTTGAACAAGTCACAACCACTCAAAACTTCAGTTTCATCATTAGCAACATTCTGAAAGTATTAATATCTATAGAACGGGATGCTAACAGAACTAGAATTATAAAGTAAAAATGACATGGCTGACATATATGCCACGCTAGTGAAATGGCAATATGAATTCTGATTGATATATATGGATAGGATGCATATTATCTTTGGACTGGGGGAGCAGTGGCTTGGTAGAGATTGTGCATGATTATTGGCCTCCAATCTTCTTAAAATGTTTTGGTTAATCTCCCTTTTTTTCTCTCCTTGGTTACTATTCTAAACCACTGTTCAGTCTTCAAAACTGCAGAAAATTTTGACAGACGGAAGTACAAGGCAGGCATTCAATTTACTATATTAAACTGGTGGTTCTATCAGAGTATTGATTTTCACTTCTAGATAAGTCATTTTAATTATGATACAACCAATATCTCTTTTGAACATATTTTTCTGTTCTCTATTAATTCTATTAATTCACATAAATCTATGGCTTTCAGATGAGGATCTTACTCCTTAGCCATCAGAAAATGTAAGAATGTAACAAAGATCATTAGACAAAGTCTAATGATTATACTTACATAAATTGCCCTTACTCTTCTCCTCTCTAAAGATACTGCTTATTGCTTAGAAATCACTTAGTTCAATCAGTTAATGTTTGAGTATTTACAATATTCACTAAGTATTAAAGAATGCTAAAAACTAAAAAATACTAGAGTACTAACATAACAGAGATGGAACGATTTGGTTTTTTTTAAGCCTTAAAATGAAAATAAATTTAAAGCACAGCATGCAAAACATAAATTATTTGTTGAGGCTGGTACAAAGTGGGAGGGCGGTGAGTAAATAGAAAATAACAAAGTTGATATTATTACTTGGGGACTCTGTATTTGCAAATTCACATATTTGCTAATACTTATTTGTGACCCAAAAGTCAATATCGGTGGCACTTTCTGGTCATTTGCAGACATGACAGAATGGCAAAAACTTGAGTTGCCTGACATGCATGTTCCCAGCTGAGGTCAACTAAGGCAGTTCTCTGCCTTCATATTTCAGCTCTCACACCGTAAATAACTGTCTACTTAGTGCCACATTTTTCACATTTCTGTGCTTTTTGTTAGTGATTTTGCTGTATAAAATGTCCCCAAAGCACAGTGCCAAAGTGCCAGCTAGTGTTCCTAAATGCAAGAAGGCTGTAATATGCCTTACAGAGAAAATACATGTGTTAGAAAATATCCTTTCTGGCAGTAGTTACATGCTATTGGGCATGATTTTAATGTTAATGAATCAATTGTATATTAAATAAGGTGCCTTAAAACAGAAACATACATAAAACAAGATTATGTATTGATCAGTGGATGGCAATGTTGTGACCAGGTGCCCTCGGGAACCTAAACTTGTATTTCCTCTAGGAGCAGCAATTCAATATTCACAGAAACTTTACACAATATAACTACCATGAATAATGACAATTTATTGTGAACACTACAACTGAGTATCTTCTCACTCTTAGCATATTTTTTGCTACTCCAGTTTCCACTTCACAAGCATCCATTCACAACAATTATATTTATTAAAAGCTATCTTCTAAGTTAGATTGTACAAATAAGACTGATGGAAATGGGCAAAAAGAAAAGTTGGCTATGACTTTATTAATATAAATTTTAACCTAGGTGTAAACAGTGAAAGACGTAACATGAATAGGTATAATACAGAAATGGCAACAAAGAGAAAATAACAATGACTTACATTCCTGTTGCTTTTTCAGGTTTTTTACTTTATGTCATCTGCACCCCTTTTTTAGGTATTTGTGAGCATTTCTATATTCAATTAACAAATAAGCAAAGTGAGGCTCAGAGAAAAAGTAATGTCTTCAAAAGAACATAGGTAGAGCTAAGGCATTTGGAACAAGAAATCAAATATTTTGGCTCTCAATGCATATAAACACTAAAAAATTACTTAAAAATGTTAAAAATTTATCTTCCCATGAAACCAAATGTAGTTTTGGCTATTAAAGACTTGCTTAGATAAGAAAAATATTCACTTCCTTTAATAATCACTTAACCAATGCATGTAGACTATAAATTTGTAATAAAAAATGTAGTCAGAATTTATTTTAAGCCAGAGATGTGTGGTTTCTTAAGTCTTTTACAATGACCATCAGAGAACATTAATTCTATAAAGTGCCTCTCAGATTTACATGTTTACTTTAAAACTTATGTCATCAAGTTGTAAAAAATAAATTGTTTCATTCTCCCAATAACATTCCAACTTTCCGCGTGTTCCATAGTTACCTTTAAACATGATTGGTTGTGAATATGAACATAGACAAAGATAAAAAAAATAAGTAAAACGTGGAGTAAGTAAAAGATTAAAGCCACGTTAGACGTCAGTGAATTTGAGGAGTTTAACATGCAATTCTTACATACAATTAGAAAAATGAGAAATACGATTTTACTTAACACAACACTTTGTCTAAGAGCAAACACATGGGCACTTAAAAACCTGGCATAGCACATGCCTTATTTTTCACTTTTTAACAACTCATAATGGATTAGAATTTCTTGACACTTTAACAAGGCAAAGTTGAAAGACATTGCATCATTTTTAAGAGAGGGTTTTAGTTTAAAGGCTGATGAAATTTTTGTGTAATCTATCAATACAACCACAGCTGTGTGACATATTAGCCAAATTACATAACTTATTAAAGATTTTTATTTAAATTTAAAAAAAGAATATAGTTTATTTTTATTTTTAAAGACTGTAGCCAAAAAATGATAATAGTAAGTACAGTTGACCTTTGAACAATGAATGCAGGAATTAGGGGCACTGGTTCCCCTTCAGCTGAAAATTCATGCGTAACTTCTGACTTTCCAAAAACTCTACTATTAGCCTACTGTTGGCCAAAAGCCTTACTGACAACATAAACAGTCAATTAATGCACATTTGTGTGCTATCTGTGTTACATACTATATTATTACAATACAGTAAACTAGAGAAAAGAAAAAGTTATGAAAATCGTAAGGAAGAGAAAATATATTTGCTATTCATTAAATGGGAGTGGATTATCATAAAGGTCATCCGCATTGTCTTCATAATAAGTAAGCTGTAAAGGAGGAAGGGGAGGGCTTGGTGTCTCAAAGGTGACAGTGGTCGAAGAAAATCTATGTACAAGTGAAACCGTGAAGTTCAAACCCATGTGGTTCAAGGGCCAACTATAAAAGTGACTCACTTGACAACATTTTCTATTTTTAATTTTTAGTAATTTCTTTTTTATTCCTGGCAATTATTTTTCTCTGTCCTTCTTTTCTGCTTCTCCTTCTCCACCATCTCATCCTCCTTTTTCTGTCTCTATTGCTATTCTTCTATTTCAACATATTACAATCAACCATCAGCTATCAGTATGGATAGAGATAAATAGAGGCAGATAAAAACAGTAGATGTTTTGTCTTACGTACCACCAGTTAAACGGAAGACTTGAACATAAATCCAGAGATCTAAAGCGTATTAGACATGATTAGTTCCAAGATCACTAAAGAGAAAAAGCCAAAGTCATGCAAGTTTCTTGCCTCCTCCACATGATAGCTAGCCTTACAGAATTTCAGCCATTAAAAAAAATAAGAAAAATACATTTATCATGAACACCATTCAGGAATATACCTAACTTTGCTGTATGCTGCAAGGGAATTATAATCCTTTTTTCACATTTTAAAAAACCCCACCCCAGATTGCCATTTCCAAGCTTCTTTTTTTGTCTTTGCTTGTGCCCTCTTGCTTATACAAAAGGTAATACAGTGACTTTATATGGAAAGTTGTGCCTTCCTCAATATTATTGAACCTAACACTTCCTGAAGAATAAGAATAAACAGATGTTTTTTCTCAATGCTCAAGCATAACATATAATAATATTAATAAGAAGGCAATAACATTAATAAGGAAGCAACATGGTGAATATAATCCATATTTTGTGTGTACAATAGATACAAATAGTGGGGGGGGAGCTTATTCTTTCCACATTAGTTTTTTTTTTTAACTTAAAGAGAAGTATTATTGCTATAGCTTGAGGAATAATTTGCTAGAGGATCCCAGTGTGCTTTGTTTGCTCTTTAATCAAAAAGCACAGACAATTTTTATCCGAAACAAATAGAAGAAAAAGTAACACACAGGGCAAATTTGGAAGGAATAATATTTGCAAGTTGACATTGAACCCATTTGAAAAATTACAACTCTGGGGCACAGATGGGTTTGATCACATGTATTTGTTTAAGCTTTATTAACTTGTATGAAAAGAAACACAGTCCAGTAAGAGAGGGTATGCATTTAAATATTTATGGTGGGCTGAATTCATACTCAAGCTACACAATTTAAAACATTATTGCATCTCTGCTTATGGAAATAAGCCAGAAGTGAGGATCAGGCTGGCTGAAGATCAGGAGAAGCTGTCCACATCACTAACACAGTCAGTCATAAAGAACAGGTGGACCAACAGCTGGCCAAAGCCAGACAGACAAAAATGAGTAGACAGTGGGTAGAAGTCCTGTCAGAAGGAGACTAGCAAGGGATTTCTAAGTATAAAGGTCATAGGTAAACCAATAGCCTAGTTTTCCACAACTCAAATAATGACTAGCGGTGATAATGATGAATCATAGAGGTATTAATAATAACAACATGATCTCAGTTTCTAACCATTTACTATGTGTCCGGTACCATGAAGAATGCTTAAATACATTAAATTAATGAATCTATTATATAATAATTAATTTAATTCTCATAAATAATAAAATTGAGTTTTGGATTTGGTATTCACAGAAGATTTACTACCTGCATGAAGAAGGCTTTCACATTTGGTCCTTATGACAGCCCCATCCAAGACCAGTCTTATTCTAAAGATAACCCAACTCAGATGCTGAAAGACCAGTGACTTGAATCCACACACCTTGTAAATGAAAATCTTGTGTCAAAACCAGAAGTTTGTCTCTAGACTCTATCTCCTGAACTAGTAGTTCTCATCAAAATCACATGTTAAAAAAAATTTTGTCACTCAGGCTGGGTGGCTCATGCCTATAATCACAGCATTTTGGGAGTCCAAGCTCAGAGAATCACTAAGGATCACAGAAAGCCAGGAGTTCGAGACCAGCCTGGGCAACAAAGCAGAGCCCTATGTCTACAATAATAATGATAATAACAATAATAAATTGTAAAAAATTATTTTCCATGCCCTATATATCAAGCTTTTAACTCAGTCTGGGGTAGGAACCAAGAATTTGCATTTCTAATATATTCTCAGATGATACCAGTGCTATTTGAGAACTAATGTTCCAAGTAACTCTTTCACGGATATGGACATGTCATAATAAAGTCCCTTGCCTCAGTCTCTCTCTGATATGTGTAAAAAAGTATTGTTTATAAGTTGTTTTGAGGTTTCAATTGTTTATCCCACATAAGGCACTTAAAACTGGGTCTTGCACATGATACAGATTAAATGCTTAAAAGATATTATTGGTCAGTATATTTACAAAAGTAACACTTGAAGTAGATTGTGATGTTTAAAAGAATAGAAAAGTAAAAGTAGCAATGCCATAATACCATATTGCTTTTTAAATTCTAACTAATACCCATGGGTTTATCCTATGACCTTGTATAAGACACACGACCTTGTATAAAATACACAACCTTGCTTTGACCTGAGGTTTTTTTTTTCCCTAACTTGTAAATAAGAAAAATTATATCATTTATCACAACACAGGAAGGTTTAAAAAACCCTGTAAAATTATTTTATAGCACTTTGTGAAAATAATGGAGTATATAAAAGCCAATAATAAATTTCACTTTTCTCAAAGAACATTGTAAAATTCTAATACCTCAGCTGATTTACTGCTATAGCTAAAGTGCTATAGACAAGATTTCTTTTCCCTCAAAAATCAGCAGTTAGGTTTTCTTTTTTAAATATTTGATAGATGTAGTTTATAATATGTAACTTTCTACAATATAAAAAATGAATTTAATTTGCTTAATTTCAAACACATTAATTATATGATAAAATTGTCGATGGCTTAAAAAAAAACCAGAAACATGGAAAACCAGATAGACCACACATGTTAAGAAATAAGAAAAAGGAAAATAAAATTTGGAGGTTTTAGAAACTTGAAGTATCCCTTTAAATTTCTGAGAATGCGCTAAACTTCTTTAAGATGAGTGAGCCTTCTTATTATTTCTAAGCAATGAAGATTAGCCACATGAACAGACATATCTTTCAGCAGCAATAGCATTAGGAAGCACATGTTTCCAGAAAAGAGAAAGTTGATCTACTGAGGGCAGTTTGAAACTGATGTGGTTTAGCAGACTAGGTGTCAGAATTTGTGAATTTTAATCCCTCTCAAACACCACCCTGTGCTACTGACTTGTGTGGCCTGTGGCAAGTGAATTGTTTCTTTTGGCCTTTAAATGTATCCTTAGGAAAAATGGATAGGGTTACATCAACCTACCACAAGTAATTAACTTCATAATTTTTCTTTACCTATATCAGTAAGTCCATCCTAGCTATTAGGAACTGCGTATATCTTTTCCATCATTGTAATCATTTGCCAACTTTACAGAAGGTCAATGTGAAATGAGAGCAATAGCAAAGAGAGCTTCAAATCAGTTAAAATTACTAACAAAACATACTTGTAACCTAATGGAATCACACTGTTTTAAAACAAAATATTATCATATCGGTTTATCTGTTGTTCTTTTCTCAAAATTAAGCTCAGAATCACCTCAGCAACTGTTAATATTCTAGTATAGAATGTTAAGTCTACTTGGCCTTCATTTATTCTAAGCTTTTAAATGCTTATGGTTTTAAAAATTTTTGATTAAAAGAATAAATCCAAGCTTAAACAGAAATAAACCAAAAGTGACTTTGTGTTATTTAAACATACCAGGACATCCTTCCTAAAGATAATTTTTTAAAAAATAGCTAAACAGCAGTATCTCCTTGCCAAGACTTTACTTTTAATGTAGTTTCCTCCACGGTGAATGGCTTTTAATGCTCATTTAGAAACATCGTTTCTTTGCTATTCTGCTTCTTGGCTTCCAGAGGGAATGGCAAGGCTGTGACTTGTGTCAGTCAGTAGGTGCCTAAGCCTTTCTTTTTTAATGAGAACAGGATTCCAGACCGAATAAATCAAATTTCTTCCTGTCTTCCTGAAAGAGTAACATCTGAATTAGCCACAGTGCAAAATAGCCAAGGATAATTAATTATATGCTTTGAGTCAACCCTCATTCCCTTCCAACTGAAGTACACAAATGTCTTTTTAAATGTACTTACAAAGAAAATAATAATGATGTTCACCATCTTAAATTTCCTAAAGTTTCTATCATTAATACTATAACTTTTATAAGTGAACATTTGGCAAGATAAGCTTATTTTACCCACTGCTCCCGTTTGGTTTTCACTCACCTTCTGTTACATGTTTTATCCCATTTCCGTTCTAGTTCTGCCTTAGAAAGCATCTGATTTCTATTCATCTACTTTGCTTATACTCTGCAAATTGTTTTAAGCTCTCTGAGAAAAAAATACATCCAAGCATAATATGAGAATGATAGAAACATTAGACAATTTCATTTTTTTAATGAAATGCTATTTCAAATATTTTTTTAAAAGTCATTGACTTTCAGAGGTTTTAGCTTTTCAAGGTTGAATAGGTGAATTTCTGTTTCTGAAGAAAATCGTATTAGAACATGATAAGATGGGTTTTGAGAATGTTATTTTGTATTTGGTAAATGATCATATTTTTCATTGCTATTTTGTGTGTCTACTCATTTGTTTTTGAATTGATTTTTTAAATGATTATCTTTTAATAAAACCAATTGTTTATAGTTAGAACAGTAATATCAGAAGAATTATAGAGATCGAAGGAGAACATAAAATTAAACAGCATAAAGGATAAAGAAACTTAAGAAAGCATTAAAATCACCAATGATGACAGAACATGCTCCTTAAATAAGACAAGCTTTATTCTTAGGGTTAGAGAAAAATCAAGCATTAACTTATAAATATTAACCTAAAAAAATCAGAGACTTTCAGTCAAAATCCATAGTAATTGGAGTTCACTGATTTATGTGTTATGCTAAAATTGAGTTTAAATCCTCAATTCAATGTTGACACACCTAAAATATGAAACAGAACTCTTTAAAGTCTAACAATGTGAAGATAAATTCAGCTACCTGGGAACTAAGCTGGCTTCCATTAAACAATAGTTTCCAATGAACATGATGGCTGTATGGTGTAGTAATTAAGAGTAAGAAACCTGTTGACCTGGGTTCAAATCTCATCTGTTTCACTTAGCAACTGTGTGACCTAGGACAAGCGACTTGAATTGTAGGTTTCAGTTTCTTTATCTATAAAATGGAATCAGTAAAGATACCCACTTCATAGAATTCTTACGAATATGAAATGAATTCATACTTTATGCTATTTTTACTATTAAATGAGTTTAGAGTATCTTGGCAGTATTGTAGCATTGTGCCTTTCTGGATTATCTTGAGGGTAAAGGCATCTAGAAGATAGAGCTCAGAGTCAAATAGAAATTTAATTGTGTTTATATATCTTCTGGTAGCTTCTATCAGACTGGAAAATCCTGAGTAACAAGAAGTTCCTAAGCAAATTTTCAGTCAAATCCTAAAACTTTCTAAAGTAGAAATGAGAAATAGAAATTACCTAATGTATATCTTACATGAATCTTTTCCTTGTATCACATTCCCCAAAGGCAGAGAAACTTTGACATGGAGGAAGAGGGTACAAGAATAAGGTTGCCCAGGTATCTAACCAGTGCTCATTCTCAGGAATTGACAGTTACTGAGAATGTACTAAGTTTCATAATATCCACATGACAAAAGGAGCAACACTTGCTTACTCCTTGACGTCTGCACTTGGGTCAGAAATTAAGCAATTGGTTCTATTCTACTTTTCTCTAAAATTATAATTTCAGGCCAGGCGTGGTGGCTCACGCCTGTAATCCCAGCACTTCGGTAGGTTGAGGCGGGTGAATCACGAGGTCAGGAGTTGGAGATCAGCCTGACTAACATGGTGAAACCTTGTCTCTACTAAAAATACAAAAATTGGCTGGGTGTGGTGGCACACGTTTGTAATCCCAGCTACTCAGGAGGCTGAGGCAGGAGAATTGCCTGAACCTGGGAGGCAGAGGTTGCAGTGAGCCAAGATCGTGCCACTGCACTCCAGCCTGGGTAACAGAGTGAGACTTCGTCTCAAAAAAAAAAAAAAAAGTTATAATTTCAGCAAATAAATGGATATAGCAAGAAATCAGATTATATTTATTTGAAAGAAGGCATTGTTAAACTACTTTATCCTAAATGAGAATATAAACTAATTTAAATAATAAAAGCCATATCTCATTTTGCATTACATATTTCACCAAAATTATTTTATGAAATGATGATGTATCAAGATGTTTACAAAAATTATTAAAATAAAAGTTTTTGGAGGAGCAACTTTAGCAAATTTTTTTTTACTGTAGAACTGCTCAGAGCTATTAATATCACCTCACTGACGAACTTCATGAAAACTAATTGTTGAAGGAAGATATTGAATATGACATTTCCCAGAATTATTTGGCCAGGGATTCCCTATTTATCTTGATTCATCTCTAAACAAATGCTATGCTCTATGATACTGGTTTTGGGAAACGTAGCTTTGGAAAAATTGGTTGCATTTTTTATTTATTACAATTATAAATCAGAGATGCACTTACAGTAGAAAATGATGATAATAACAAAAATTAAACTAGGCCAAAACACCTATGGGATAGTTGCTCTATATTATTGCTGAACATAATTTTTAATTTTTAATCAATTTCCAAAGGATATGTTAAAAATTTTAAATGTCTGCAATTCTGTCTAGAATCTTAAAATTACTATTTTAAAAGCATAAGTTATATCAAAACATCTCATGTACCTCATAAATATATTTACCTACTATGTACCCACAAAAATGTTAAAAAAAATTTTAAGCATAAGAGTTACTTTCCATTTCGGCAATATTCTGAATGACTCTTTGGGACTTCAGTATGGAATCAGGTATTTTGCCCATTACATTATTTTAACTCAAAAGGCACAAAACTCCCTCTGTTTCCTTTTAAGACAGAATTCCATTTTATTCATTAATTCAGTAAGTATTTCCTGAGAGCGTAGAAGGTGGTGAGCATAGACGTATGCTTCGGGGATGTAACAGCAAATAAGACATATGCTTCTCCTGTTCTCATTTGAATCCTGCTTGGGGGCACTGGCGTTAAAAAATTTATTTGTGAAATCATTCAACTTTATAATTTCTAGCAAGCAAAGGTGAGAATGAATGCATATATGAGAATTTATAAAAAGAGAACTCACCTACATTAGAATATGTAACTAATAGTTAAACTGAAAAATGAGTAGGATTTCACTGAGCAAGGGGCAGATGGAAGGTTGAGTTGGTCGGGAAAGGAATGTAGGGCAGGGCTGACCAGGAATCTGCAGATTCATAGGATTGAACATCAAGCCACAGAGGATTATTCTCAGGCCTTGAAACCCACCGACATTTTCCCTACTGGGTTTCAGATTTGCTTGTGACAAGCAACTCCTTTATTCCTTCCAGTTTCTCCCTATGAGAATGGGAATACCTATCCTATACTTACACCAGCATCGTATTTAGGAGGCAGATAGCTCATTTAAGAGTTTCACAGATGATCAGAAGAAGAAAAATTTTGCCCCAGGACAGATCACACCCAAAGTCTTTGCCGTACTTGAATCAGATGATAAAATTTGAAACTTTTTTAACTGATGGTATTTAGATGAGATTTTGGACTTAGAGTTGATGCATGAATGGGAGAAGACTTTTGGGAAAGTTGAGATGTGTTGCACATGTGATGGACATGGATTTTAAGGCCAGAGGGCAGAATCTACTGGGTCCAGTAATGCATCCTCCTCCCCTGAAACAGAAATTCATGTCCACCTGGAACTTCAGAATGTAACCTTACTTGGAAATAGTAATAGGGACAGAGGGCAGAGAAATTCCAGGCAGAAAAGGGAGGGTCCACAATGAAACCCCACTCTCAAGCCGAAAAGCCTGAAACCACCGCCCAAAGTAAGAACTTCTTTCCCTCTTTTCCTGCTTGAATGTTGCCTTTTCCTAAACTACCTATGGCCAATCCCATCCTCCATCCTTTGCCTAGAAAGACCCCTGAGTCAGCTGCCAGAGAGGAGAAGCAGCTGGACATCAGGGACTATGACTGGACGTCAGAGAGAAGTGAATTGACTTCAGAGGGACAGCTTGATGACATAACTTCAGAGATGAATCTGGCCCGAGATGGCCAGACTTTAGGGGAAGATTGCCTATCTGCCCCATCCCCTTTTCAGCTCCCCTTCCCTCTGACAGCCACTTTCACCAGCAGTAAAATCCCCCACACTTACCATCCTTCAATTCATTTGTGCAACCTCATTTTTCCTGGATGCTGTACAAGAGCTTGTGAGCCAAAAGTGTGGATACAAAGGGCTATTACACTGGCCCTTTGCCCTTGCTGGTGGAGAGCAGCCACCTCACAAAGGGCCTGCTGAGCTGCTAACACTTAAGCCATCTGCAGACAGCAGAGCTAAAAGAGCACTGTAGGGACATGGATGAAGCTGGAAACCATCATTCTCAGCAAACTAACACAGGAACAGAAAACCAAACACCACATGTTCTCACTCATAAGTGGGAGTTGAACACATGGATGAGGGAGGGGAACATCACACAACGGGGCCTGTTAAGGGTGGGTTCTAGGGGAGGGATAGTATTGAAATATCTAATGTAGATGATGGGTTGATGGGTACAGCAAACCACCATGGTCCATGTATACCTATGTAACAAAACTGCACATTCTGCACAAGGATCCCAGAATTTAAAGAATTTTTTTTTAAAAAAGAGCACTGTTACATGCCCTTAGGACCTTCGGAACTCTCATGAACCATGCTTGGATGCTGCTGTGGGGCCTGAAGGGAGTTCAGTCCTGCAGGCTCCCAAAAAGACTTGCTCCGGCTCCTGCACCCACTCACCTGTGCACTCCCTCCCATGGTGGGTGGAACACAGTTGGTGTGAGTGAATGGAGTTTAATCCTGACAGCACTGCAAAAGCCAGCCGGTTCCAGTGCTTGTGACTCCAGTTACTGCCATGTTCACTCACACACTCTCTCCTGTGAGGAGCTGAGAGCGGTGGACTGAATAAACAAGGCACCCCCGTCACAAATCCCCCGAAGGGGCCAGGGAAATATCCTGCTTTAATAAGGTCTTTGGAGACATCTTAGTTATATTAAGATGAGGTCATATTGATTAGGGTAGACTGTAAATCTAATGATGAGTGTCCTCATAAAGTGGTCAGGAAAGTGCTCACACACTGAATAAGGCCTTGTGAAGATGGAGACAAAGATTAGAATGACATAGCTACAAGCCAGGGAATGCCAAGGATTTCCAGCAACTACCTGAAGCTAGAAAGAGGCAAGGAAAAAATATTCTCCAATATCCTACGAGGGAGCATGGCCCTGCCACTACTGTCATTCCAGACTTCTAGACTCCAGAACAGTGAAAAAATATTTGTTGTTGTTGTTGTTGTTATTTGTTTGTTTTTGAGAAGGAGTCTTGCTCTGTCACCCAGGCTGGAATGCAATGGTGCAATCTCTGCTCACTGCAATCTCTGCCTCCCAGGTTCAAATGAATCTCCTGCCTCAGCCTCCTGAGCAGCTGGGATTATAGGCGCCCACCACCACACTCAGCTAATTTTTTGTATTTTTAGTAGACATGGGGTTTCATTATGTTGGCCAGGCTGATCTCGAACTTCTGATCTCCTGATCTGCCCGCCTTGGCCTCCCAAAGTGCTGGGATTACAGGCGTGAGGCACCATGCCTGGCCTCTGTTGTTTTAAGTCATCCAGTTTGTACTAAATTGTTATAGCAGCCATGGAAAACTAATATAGTTTCTCATGAGAGTAAATATCCTGAGATAGTTTTATTTTCATCACTGTCAATACTGATGACAATGATCTGTGGAGAGTTAGAGTTGATATTAGGTAGGCCAGGTAGGTATGAACATGACAGTTCCTTCTGATATTAGTTATAACATTATTTGGGTTCTTTGCAGTGAAAACTAACATTGTGGCTTAAACTATTGCGTATTTTGTGTTATCTTTGGATGTAGGCATTTGAAAAGGTAAACCAATTAAATAATACCAATATTTTATTAACAATACTCTAATAATTTTGTGTGTTCCTATGTATGTGTGGGTATCTGTGTGTTTGATGGTTAAAGGTATTAGGTTAGTGTAAAAGTAATTGCTGTTATTGCCATAAAAAGTATGGGGGAAACCGCAATTATTTTTGCACTAAAATAATAGTATCACTTTCTAAATAACTACTTGAAAATATAAAATGACTGAAAATGGCTTTCATAGAGCAATGTAAGTACAATATACTAGAGTTATAAATGAGTGTGTATCTGTTACTGGTGGCCACTTTGTGTTCAAATAATTATTTTCTGGGTATATGCTCTAGTAGCCTCCAGCAATTAATTTTGTCAAATATTCACTTATTTACAAAACATTTATTTTGAGCACCTATTATATACAAACTCTGTGCTGGATGCCAGGCTACAGTGGAGAGCCAAAGAGCCCTTTGCTCTTACAGAGCATGAAAGCCATTGGAAAAGAGACAATCCACACAGCTTAAAAATACATGAAAAATAACAGGTTCTATGGAAGGTCCGCATGGAGAAGAACAAGTAAGAATGTACTTTTCAATCCAGGGGTAAGGAAACAGCTCTCAGTGCAGATGACTTTTAACTGAAGGCTGAAGTATTCAAAGGAGCTGAACATACAAAGAACAAGGCAGGAGGTCAGCATTCTGATAGAAAAAATATATATAAGTGTAAAGATAGTCTAAGGCATGAATGACATTTCTAACAGCATCAAGAGGAAAGAATACACAAATATAAATAAAATCAAAGAATTCTCTAAAGAATATAAAATAGTCTTTAGCAGATTTTCAAGCAAGTTTGTCCTTACAGTCTCTTGAAGACTGAGTCTAACAGCAAACACCATAACTGGCTGCTTCTGCCATCTCATCATCTGCCAGCAAATCTTACTGAAAATTAAATGGCATTGTAGGAAGAGCAAGCTCAGCCAGCATGTCAGGAGCCTTTGTTGGAATATAACTCCACAGAAGAAAACTTGCAGAGAATGGAAGACAGCAGGATAGCTTAGCAGCTGCTATGTACTGAGCAATAGCAGGACGGCCTCAAAGATTTCTCTGGAAATGCTGTGGAGGCCTGTAGAGTCCTAACAGGAAACAAAGGGAAACAGCAGCCATTCATGAATCAGTCTGGTGTGGAAGTCAGCACAGAGGGAGACTTTGTGCGCAAAACAAAAAGGCGAAGAAAGGAGTAATATTGTGTTCTGTCAATAGTACGAGCTGAAGAACATTGTTAAATTTTGTTATTTAAGCTTTAGGTAAATCCTAGACCCTAAAAGCTTTGGCATAGAAAAGGAAACAATTGACAAAATGCAACCAAAAGCAAACAAAGGGCAACCTACAGACTGAAAAATACATATGAACCACGTATCTGATAGGGGCTAACATCCGCAATTTATTTTTAAAAACCCTTATAAGCTCAATAATAGGAAAAGAAATAATCTGATTGAAAAATGGGCAAAGGATTAGAACAGATATATCTCCAAAGAAGACATAAAAATGGCTAACATATATATGAAAAAGTACTCAACATCTCTAATCATCAGGGAAATGCAAATTAAAACCACTATGAGACACCACTTCATACTCATTAAACTGGCTATTATCAAAATTAAGAAAAGAGAGAGAGAGAGATAACACATTAGCTAGGGTGTAGAGAAAAGAAAACCCCAGTACACTGTGGGTGAAAATGATGACTGGTGTAGCCATTGTGGAAAAGAGTATGGAGGTTACTAGGGAAATTAAAAATAGAACTACCACATACACCCAGCAATCTCTCCTGTGGGTTTATACCCA
This sequence comes from Lagothrix lagotricha, assembly GCA_963574225.1. Taxonomy (NCBI): domain Eukaryota; kingdom Metazoa; phylum Chordata; class Mammalia; order Primates; family Atelidae; genus Lagothrix; species Lagothrix lagotricha. Next base: position 43,659 of record CAUYNB010014750.1, on the reverse strand, counting down.
AAGGAGATGAAATCACAAGCTATCAAAGTTATCTGCACTCTCTTGCTCATTTCAGCATTACTCACAATAGCCAAGATAATGGAAATAACCTAAGTGTCTGTTGACAGAAGAAAGGGTAAAGAAAATCATACACACACACACACATACACACACACACACACACACACACACACATTCAGAGGTAGGAATATTACTCAGCCTTTGAAAAAGAAGATGCTCCCATTTGTGACAATGTGGAAGGACCTGGTGGACATTATGCTACATGAACTAAGCAAAACACAGAAAGAAAAATATTGTATGGTCTCATTTATAGTGGCATATGAAAAAATACATAGAAAATAAAACAGCAGCTTTCATGGGTGGGGTGGGGAGAAAGGAAATGGGAAGGTGTAGGTCAAAGAATACAAAGTAACAGATAATGTAGTATGAACACACCTAAAGATCTAATGTAAAACACGAGGACTACAGTAAATAAAATGGTATTGTATTCGAAATGTTGGTTAAATAAGTCTATGTTAGCTTCTCTGGTTATAGAAAAGTAACTGAGATGACAGACACGTTAATCTGCCTCACTAACCGTTTTACTATCTACATATACTACACTACTATCCCATAACATCATATTGCAGACCTCAAATATATACAATTTAGCTTTTCTACAAATACAATATTTTCTTCAAATCGGGCATGTCCCACTTTTCACATAAAAACTATCTGTACTGGGCCGGGTGCTGTGGCTCACATCTGTAATCCCAGCACCTTGGGAGGCCAAGGCGGGCTGATCACAAGGTCAGGAGATTGAGACCATCCTGGCCAACATGGTGAAACTCTGTCTCTACTAAAAATGCAAAAAAATTAGCAGGGCGTGGTGGCACACACTTGTAGACCCAGCTACTCAGGAAGCTAAGGCAGGAGAACTGCTTGGACCCAGGAGGAAGACATCGCAGTGAGCCAAGACCATGCCCTGCATTACAGTCTGGGTGACAGTGTGAGACTCCATCTCAACAACAACAAAAATTATCAATACCCACATTTCAAGATTTGTTAGTTAATTCAACACTTATTTAGTGAATGCCTAGCATGTTCCGAGCATATTTCTGGAAATATCATCTATGAACAAAATAAAGATTCTTGTTTTATTACAAAATTTATTTCAGCCAAAAAGACAGATGATGGACATAATGACTATAAAGATTATGATGATAGAAGGTGGTCAGTGTTAGGGAGCACAGAGTCCCAAGGATGGCATGTCCCTGCAAGCAGCAGCAAGTTGGCCATAGGTGAAGAAGAACTGGTGAGCTTCAGAGTAGCAAAGGCCAGAGAGGTAACTAGGGAGGATCATGCAAACTCTTGCAGGTCATTTAAAAAATAATATTTTGAAATAAATTTAGACTACAGAATTTGTAAAACTCTACCCCATCCCCACGTACCCTTCACTCAGTATCCCTCAATGATAACATATTATGTAATCATATATATTAAGATAAGAAAATTGGAATTGATACAATTCAATAAACTAAGATAGAGACCTTATTCAGATTCCAAGAGATTTTGCATACATTCACTTTTCATTGTTGCTTGGTGTAAAGTTGTTTGGATTTTGTGGGATGTACAGATTTATGTAGATACGACAATACTCAGGGTGCTCAACTGTTCCATTACTCCCCAAAATGCCCCCCTTTTGTTGTCACATGCTCACTCCACCCCTTCCAACCACCTGTCATTGAGTTTAAAGGTGATGACTTTATCTTTGAGTGAGGTGGGGCTCCTCTGAAAGATTTTGAGCAAACGAGTGACATAATCTGCTACGTTATATGTATATGTATATATTTCTTTTGTTTTTGTACTTGAACATTCAAATCTATAGAATTTTGAAAGAATAAAATGAACTCCTGTATTTCTTTATGACTGTATGTTCAAATATTAACATTTTACTTAATTTGCTCTATTTTTCTATATATGTTATTTTGATTTCATATTGCTTTTTCTTCTGTTTGTGGTGAGCAATTTGAAAGTAATTTGTAAGATACAATGACAATTACTACTAAATACATAAGTCATCTGAGAACAGGGAAATTTGTCTCATGAGCACAGCATTAGCACACCTCTCCAAATTTACATTGATACAATGTCATCCGGTATATAGGCCACTAATTTCTCTCATTGTCTTGAAATATTCTTTAAAAATTTTTAATAAAAAATCCAATCAAGATCACACATCATACTTTCTTGTCCTTTCTTGTATCATCCCTATCCTGGACAAATATCTCTATGTCTCCACCCACCCCCATTTTTATCTTTCAGGACATAAGCTAGTTGCTTGTTGAATGTCCTACAATCTGGATGGATTTCTCTGATTATTTCCTCCTGATCAATTTTTGACTGACATTTCAGCAAGAACATGAGATAAGTACTTGTGTGCTTCCTACTGCATCATATCATGAGGCACAGAGTAGCAGTTTATCTCACGAATACTGCTAAAATTGTTGAATAGGTTAGGGTAGTGTTCATTCAATCTTTCCTTTTCAAAGATAGTTTATTTCCTTTGTAATTAATTTTTAAAAATCCATGGAGTGACACAGAGTTCATGTGAACATTCTGTTTCTTAGCACCTTTAACTTAGTGGTTTTAGTATCCATTGATGGTGCTTAGCTACGTTAATTATTATGTTGGTTGGTGAAATATAATGCATTTGCCCGCTAACACTCTGTAAAGATGTTCTTTCTTTCATCTCACTCCTACCACCTTTTATTTAGGATGAGTATGGACTTAAGAGTTTTCGATAATGTTGGTATTTGTATTACTATTGTCATTCTGGTTGTTATTTTTATTATTATTTTCTAACATGTTGTTGTTGTTGTTTTCTTTTGTCAAGTTATTCTGTTGGGCCTGTAGCAGCTATTGCAAGCCCCTGTGACTTTCTCATGTTCCCATTAGTCTTCAAACACTTTCTGGCTTTCAAATAATAATTTCGAGATACTCTAGAATCACTTCAAACTTTCTCTGCTTCAAATGAGGAATCAATTATTTCTCCAGAAGCCCCTGGTCCCTTTGTGTGGGGAAGTGGCAAGGGTCACACCTCGTTGTTTTGAGAAGGAAGAGGGATAAGGATAAGGGAGTGGGGTGGAAGCATGGAGAGGAGTTAGGAAGCCAGAAGCCATCGCAATCTTGACCAGACCTAAATGTGACTGGCCTAGCCAGAAACAATTTAACATAGGGGGAAGTGGTTGCATTTTGTAATGGTATCAAGGTAGAGTTCTTCACAGATAGGATGTGGAGTTTAAGAGAAAGACATGAGGCAGAGGTGCCTCAGGTGTTTTGGCCTGAGCTGCTAGAAGGATGGAATTTAGGGAGGGAGGTGCGATAAGAGAAGGATCAACAGTTCAAAAGTTCAGTGTTATCAATTGTTTTTTCCAGCCATTTGAAGTTATTCAAACATGGTGAAATAATTTAGCCTTTGAAATACCCAGTTTTATTTTCTTCAGTGTTACATGTGTACACACATACCCTTTAGAACAGTGAACTGTTATTTTAATATTTACAATCTGCATCAACAAAAACGGTACCATTAGATTGTGAAAGAGATTCCCCTTTAACAACCTCCTCATTTTTCCTCTAAAGACGTGCTCATATTTATTAAGAGTCACATTGATTCAGATTTGTTACCACATGGTATAAAGTGATTTTTTTTCCCCCTGGGTATTTTCACTATTTTATCCACAGATTTCTACATGAAAGAAAGACAAAATGAAAGAGCAATGTAATTGCTTAATATTTGCTATTGAAAGAATTTTCTTTTGTATATTCAGAAAGACTGCGCTTAACAGTCATGCATTTACAAGAAATTCCTTTAGCCTTCATTGGACATATCTAGGGATATTCTTAGAGGAATAGAGCATACAATTTTATTTATTCATTTATTTATTTATTTTTGAGATGGAGTCTTGCTCTGTCACCCAGGCTGGAGTGCGGTGGCACAATCTTGGCTCACTCTAACCTCCACCTCCCAGGTTCAAGCCATTCTCCTGCCTCAGCCTTCCAAGTAGCTGAGACTACAGCCTGCACCACCGCGCCTGGCTAATTTTTGTATTTTTAATAGAGACAAGGATTCACCATGTTAGCCAGACTGCACTGAAACTCTTTTGCCAGACTGGTCTCGAACTCCTGATCTTGTGATCCGCCTGCCTCAGGCTCCCAAAGTGCTGGGAATATAGGTGTGAGACATCACATCTGGCCTATTTTTTACTTTTTTATTTTTTGAGGCTGAGTCTTAGTCTGCCACCCGGGCTGTAGGGCAGTGGCACGATCTTGGCTCACTGCAACCTCTGCCTCCTGGGTTCAAGCGATTCTCTTGCCTCAGCCTCCTGAGTAGCTAGGACTACAGGCGTGTGCCACCACGGCCAGCTAATTTTTGTAGTTTTACTAGAGATGAGGTTTTGCCATGTTGGCCAGGTTGGTCTTGAATCCTTGACCTCAGGCAATCTGCCTGCCTCAGCCTCCCAAAGTGCTGGGATTACAGGCATGAGCCACCATACTCAGCCAGACCATATAATTTTATTTAAGGCAGGGTTGGACAAACTTTTTCAGTACAGAGTCAGACAGTAAATATTTTAGGCTTTACAGGCCATGTGACCCCCATCATAACTACTGACATTGTCATGTGAAAGCAGCCATGGAAAACATCTAAACAAATTAACATGTTGGTGTTTCAATAAAATTTTATTTACAAAAACAGGAGGCAGACAGGATTTAGTCTGCTAGCCATAGTTTACCAAGCCCTAATTTAAGGGAAGCCCAAATAAACAGATTGATTAAGGGCAGCTATTACTTTCTGACCATCATATAGGAAACCAGAATTAAAGCAAGAATATCAGAATCCCAAATGTTAAAAAAAAAAAAAGTATATTGGTGATAATGAAATGTGTGGTCATACATCTAATAACATACTACCACAGACTTCTGTCTTGAGGTAAAATGTATCAAAATTAATTTTTAAAGTGTTGCTACGTATAAAAATTTTCTAATATCCGAATATTTTATAAAAGTTATTTTACATAAACATTTATGAAAGGAGCTCTTTGTTCAATTTCTGATCTGAAAATTATTTTATAAGTTGTTTGGATCTCAGAAAGCATTTTTCTACTGACACAATATTATAACAGAAGTCTCCTTCACTTTGCTATTATCCTCTTCCACCACATGCCATATTATTCAGACAACAGAGCAATTTAGTTCAACTCAGGTTACTGAATGATATTTGAAGCAAGCCTTCCCTACAGGAAGCCCTTTATAGTTCGGAAATGAGATATCTTGCCAGTTCTGATGGGCATCGAAGCCTCTAGCTCTCTTGAACGTTAGTAATTAAGGACATTCATCAATAAAGTAGTAGGCACACATTGAAAGATGGTCTAGGCCGGGCGTGTTGGCTCATGCCTGTAATCCCAGCACTTTGGGAGGCCCAGGTGGGTAGATCTCGAGGTCAACAGATGGAGACCATCCTGGCCAACATGGTGAAACCCCATCTCTACTAAAAATACAAAAATTAGCTTGGTGTGGTGGTGCACACCTGTAGTCACAGCTATTTGGGTGGCTGAGGCATGAGAATCACTTGAAACCTGGGAGGCGGAGGCTGCAGTGAGCCAAGCTGCACCACTGCACTCCAGCCTGGCGACAGAGCGAGACTCCATCTCAAAAACAAGAAAGAAAGATGGTCTGAATCTATTAAATGCTATCAATGTGTTGGTCATTCAATAGAACTTGCTTTATTTATATAGGTAGGAAATGCTGAACTGTTATAGCTAATAATTCCAGGATTTACTAGACATGCAATTATAAATAGATTTATCCATTCCATGGCTTCTCCTATTATTTAGAGTAAATGTATCATTAAAGGAAATAATGCTAGTCACAGAAGTAAATGTATAAAGATTATTGACTATTTGATCAGTACAGGGAAAAGTGATTTCAAGCATATTTTATGTCTACTGACACCAATGTTTTAACTAAACAATGTAAATTCCAAGATATGTTTCCAAAATATTTCAATAAAAGGCTATTAGGTATAAGAATCTAAATATGAATCAAGCAGATTATTTTACTGTTAAGTAGCATATAAACTCAGAGATCCAAAAGAGAAGTGAACGTATTATCATTTTATACTATCATTTTCTATCAAATTGTAGACATTGGTGGACAAGGAAATTGCTGTATTCGATATATTTGTAAGGCTTCTAATTAAGAGAGTTAATTTTTTTCTGATTTTTTATGCCCTAAAATTTACAGTATATTTCAAATATGAGAAGGAAGCAAGTATTTCAAATTCTATAACGATCAAAATGCAAGATCATGAGCTTCCCATAATTTATGTTTTTGCTACTTAAAAATAAAAACACCTTTTATTTTTTCTATTTCATAGAACTAACTACAAACTATAATTTCAAATCAGATATTTTTCCTCAAGTTTGAGTTTTGTCATTAGTCAGAAACTTCCCTATTAACTGACTAAATTCAATGTCTAAGCTAAAATGAAATGAAGATGACATTTAAGAAAATTTGCAGGTATAGGTGTCTTCCTGAATTGCTATTTCTCTAAAATAGTATATTTAACATTTACATTTTTGCAAGAAATAGACAACTGACCTCCACCTGTGGGTGAGTGTTCTTTTCTAATAAATATATGCACTTTTCTAATAAATATATACACTTTCAAGTTCAAGCTATATACGTGTCTTAATAGAGGCTCAGGGAACAGAGAAGTACTCAATGATTAAAGACGGCCTTAAGCCAGGCATGTTTTTGAAAACTTTTGTTCTTTTATTGTAAAAGAACATGTAACTTTGAGGTGGGAGGAGGGCATCATGTGGGTGTGAATTGTGTGTGCCTTTCAATAAATCCCTCTTTTCAAAGAAAATTTCAAGAGTTCCCCAAATATAAACATATTGTATTCATCTCTGTCATGCACTTGAGGGATTTTATCCCTAAAGTGAGGTATAGTTAGTCACTGGAAAAAGAAAAAAGGGATAAAATGTTATAGCATATAATTTACAATTATTAACAGGGAAAACTTTGCTTTTTTGAAAAAGTGTAAGCCTATAACTCCTGCTGGGATCAGAAGTATCATTTGCAGAAGTCTTTTAACCAGTGTTTCACCTCCCCACTTGTAAGTGCATAAATCTTTCTCTATTGCTTGGACTAACTAAACAGCAACTGGCAACAAGAGTGACTAAGCTAGGGACAGAGAGAAGTAAAGTAGATTTAAAGAAAACCAATTAGAGAAACTAAATTCAAACAATGTTTTGCCTAAACTACTTTAATCTTTTATACTATTACATTAAATAAATATATATCATATTACATTAAGTATGAAGAATATTAAAATTATATATATCAATAAAAAATCTTAATGAACAATAAAATTCCTGCAAACCACATTGTAACCCACACTGATATCTCTTAAGGTCAACACGAAAAACTTGAGTAATATTTTAAAAATATGAATGGACAAAAAGGTTAAAATTTCAATGGAGTACAGTGGCATAATCATAGTGAACTGCGGCTTTGACCTCCTGGGATCAAGAGATCCTCCCACCTCAACCTCTAGAGTAGCTGGGACTACAGGCGTGCACCACCATGCCTGGCTAATTTTTTAAATTTCTGCAGAGAAGGAATCTCCCTATGTTGCCCAGGCCAGTTTTGAACTCCTCGGGTAAGAGATCCTCATCTTCCTAACGTGTTGGGATTATAGGCATGAACCACTGTATTTGGCCCCAAATATATATTTTTTAAATGCTGAAGACATTAGGAGAAATACCTAATGTAGATGACGAGTTGATGGGTGCAGCAAAGCACAATGGCACGTGTATACCTACGTAATAAACCTGCACATTCTGCACATGTACCCCAGAACTTAAACCATAATAAAAAACAAATAAGAAAATAAAAAAGTTTTCAAAAATGCTGAAGAAGCAACTAGTAAATTTTGTGTCTGTACTCCACTTGAGGAGTTTTCCTAACACAAATAGCCAAAAAACAAAACAAAATAAAATATTCTCTCTGATTCTGGAATTTAGTTTAACATAATATATGTTTAAATATGGTCCAAACCAGTCCTGGAATTCAACATTTCTCAAAGAATTCAATGAAACATTAATTATCATTGCTTTTGGCAAGCATATGTGGAAATTTGGAAATGGTTTACGGTATAAGAAATATATGGAATCACATTTACTCTGCAAATTTTCATATTTCTTTTTAAAGAAATATTTCTATGACATGTTTTTCCTTTATAATTTGTTATTCCTGAATAGAAGATCTATAGAAACTAAGAGTCATAGTAATAATTCATGATTTTCTTTCTCTTAGGCTGTATATACCATAATTACTTTTATCCATGAGTATTCCATTTAAAAAGTAAAACAAAACAAAATATTGCAATTAACAATAAACACACAAAACATATTTTAAAATAGAGATACCCTGAAATACTTGGAATGGTAAAATGTCACATTTTATTTTTCTATTAAATAGACTGTATGGCTACAATGCTAATCAATTTGAATTGTTTTTAATCTATACATAATTTCTTGGAACATATCCTGGAGTAAAGCAAGACATGCCAATGGATTAGAAAAATTAACAAATATTTAAATTGTTAGGAAATTAAAATGGTATTTGAAAATTATTATGAATTGCATTTGGTTACCTAATATATTTTATCTTTAAAATCATGTGATAGTCAAAATAGCACGGACTTAGTAATCAGATTGATTCCTGTTTAAATTAGAGTTGTAGCTTTTGCTGATTGTGATTGCTATCTCTCTTAATTAGATTAATATCAACTTGATTCAGGGTTGCAATATTATGTAAAATGTATCTAACACATACTATTCTTTCATAAATTTGAATATCTTTCTCACATACCATTTTTATTTTATATATGATAAATTTATTAGGCCCAGAATTGTTACTGTGGTTGATACATTGATAATTTTTATGTTATTATATTGATCTCCTTTTTAAAAAAATTATATTTAAAAGATTTTTTAAAATCCCCAAAGTAGGTGATTTCCCACAGATTTATATTCAAGAAAATTGATTTGTTTTTCTCTTATCTTGTTTATCCTAGTTTGTTTTTTAGTCTGGAAGATTTTGATTTAGAAAAAAATAATAATAAAACCCAGCAGTTTGCTAAGTGTATGTCCAGAAGAACATTGCTTATTAAACCTGCCAAGACTTCTAAATTATCAAGAACAAAATCATTGTACATTAGTCCATATGCCTAACTGCTTAGATCTAAGGCTAAATCTTTTATTTCATAGTCTCAGACAAATAATTCCATATCTAATGTTTCTAGCAGTTCCATGAAAGATTGTTAATGCTTTCTAATTATTCAGCCTCTTGAGAAGGGCTACAGAGCTTACTTGGACACACATGACTAATGCTGGTTGGGAAGCTCGCAGTCTTACACAAAGATATCATCAAGCATTCATTAAGGGGAAATAAATTTTACCTGGTTACAGTGATCAGTTGAGGCTTCATACATAAATGCTATTAGAGATAAACAATTTTAAAAATCTTTGGTGGGCTTTTACATCCAGAAGGCATTCCCAGAAAGAGATTAATAGAAAAGGGTCTTCCTAATGAGCAGTGATGACATAAGTTTGAGACTTTTAAGGAAATTCTGATGTCGTTAGTCCATCCAGTGTGGTGAACTCAGAAGCACTTCCAATTTGGATTAGATATTAGGTCAGCATAGGATAGCAGTGAGGATAAGAGAAAGTAACCAAGATCAGATTCTGGAAAATCAAGTGTTGGAATTTGGTATGTAATGGGATGAAGACTTAAGTAAGAAAGTAATATGACTTGAACAACAAATTAGGAAGATTAATTTCGCAGGTGATCCTAGGGTAGATAAAGGTATGATGACATAAGACAGAAAAAAAAATGGCAATACCTTGATATTACATGACAAATTACTGAAGTCCTGAAACAGGATGGAAGATATAGGAAAAAAGCAATAAATATGATGAAGAGAATTAACTGAGTAAGCACATGGGGATCATGTCGATAAAGTTTCCATAGTTCCACTCAAGAAATAAAGAAGCTTTGCTAATAGAGAAAAGTGGCTCAGAGAAGCTGATTTGATAAGGAGACTGCTGACTTTGATTTTTGTATGAAATCAATTAACCTTCCTGGATTTAAATCAAAAGTGATTGTCCTTATTCAGGAATATACACTAGAAATGTGGAACTTCAATTAAAACACCTTAAAAGCAGGAAATTGCCTAGGTGAAAAGATCCAGCACAAAACAGGAGGACCTCACATTTTTTGGTTAGAAAGCTAGTAAGCCTTGTGATGTAACATTGTTTAACAAGCAATTGGTATGGTATTTTCCATAATATATAAAGATATTAGCTGTGTATCTATCACAGTTGTAGCATTAAAAATGGATGTGGGGTGAATCTCATGGTTGTTACAGCAAGAAATGGCAACATGTTGGCCAGGAATTATTTTTTATTTGAATTATGTCAAAACAGATGTTATTATCCTGAGATATAGAAACAGCAAAAACTTACCACTATAAGAAATTACTAGTTTTAAAGGCTACAACTGCCTGTAATCCCAGAACTTTGGAAGGCTGAGGCAGATTGCTTGTGCTCAGAAGTTTGAGACCAGTGTGGGCAACATGGCGAAACCTCATCTCTACAAAAAATACAAAAATTAGCAGGGCATGGTGGCATGCACCTGTCGCCCCAGCTACTAGGGAGGTTGAGGCAGGAGAATTGCTTGAGCCCAGGAAGTGGAGGTTGTAGTGAATAGAGATTGTGCCACTGCATTCACGCCTGGGTGCCAGAGCCAGACCCTGTCTCAAAATTAATACTACTACTAATAATAAAAAATAAATCTAAACAACTGCTTGATCAGAAGCTAATAATGTTGAATGAAACTGTACTAACAAGTAAACCACGAATTTAGCCAAAATAAAATGTCACCGTTCCATATTTAAAGAAATTAAAGTTCAAACGGGAAACAAGAGGAAATGAGATACCAAAGCTTCTCCATACCAGGACCACTCATATCCCATGTGATCTTATAAAATAATGAAGAAGGAGACAAAACCAGAGCCTTTGAAGAATAATGAATGAGCAAGATTGTTTCAAGAACAAAAGCTCTCCATGGCAAAGGCAATAGGCTAATGAAGGAGCAACACAATTCTTAACTTCTTCCACCCCAAAATAGCATCAGTCACTTTCACTCGCAGCTCATTGGTAAGAACTACTCTCTTGACCCAAATATAACTGCAAGCGATACTGGGGAAAGGAGATTGCAAATAGATTTTTGGTGCAGATTAAAATCTCTGCAACATAAGGACGGACACATAGGATTAAAAAACTACCTGTAAAAACAAGATTTCCTTATTCTCACTGTTCAGAAGAATTAGAAGTATGCTATGTGTTATGGACCTGTGCACATGGTTTTTTATTTTGACTTTAAAGAACAGGAATTTATGTAGAAGCAAAGTGATACTTTTCCAAATCTGCACATTGATTGGTAGGATTACCTAAAAAGACAATCTCTCTTTTCCTGATATACTGCCTAGAATTGCCACAACCAAATTCCTACCAGTCACCAGTGTCTATGCTGCAGGGATTATAGCATGATAGAGGAAAAATCTGGTTGATTATTGTATTGTTAAGTTCTATCCTTTGGACTTCCTGACATGTAATGTTACACTCATTACATAGTGTTTATGCCAGTTCAACTAAGTGTATCTATTACTATCCCCAAATGCATTTCAGCTGCTAAAGATATGTTAAAGGGTTCGCGAGATTACAAAGCTGAAGAGAAATAAAAATGAAGACAAGGTACTGAACATTGGGCACTCCTGTCTTCAATTGGAGCAAACAGCTAGGTTGATCCAAACTGTGGGGATTAAAAAACGACCGAGGGTGATAAATTCCTGAGTTGTGAGAAGTCAGACGTTTTAGTATGAGTCTGGTGATCAACAGAGCACTTGCTTCAGATGGATCAAGAAAGATGAGAATTGAGAAAAAACATCATCTGTCTGGTAACGTGGCGGTCCCATGCTATGAACTCCGGGAACATTATTTCCGTACAGTATCACAAAGAAAAATGGGCAAGGATTTCACGGTGAAAAAGTGCAGGCAGTAGATGTTGCAACACATTTAAGGAAATGATTATTAGATTGATTGCCTTATTAGTCTAGATCAAGGAAATGAGATAAATATTAAGGAAAATTGATACATTGAGAAAATATTTTGGGTTTTGTTTTTAATTGGGAAGGTGCAGGTATATTCATTAACAAAGAACAAGTAGAAAGGGTAATTAAAGATATGTATCATAAACAATAGACAAAGGACATTAAAGAATTGAAAACTCTTTTTAACATCTGCGTTGCTCAAGCTCCTTACATCAGCACTGTCTACTTTTTGTAGTAGTCTCTATGGGCAATTTCATCCACTCTCTAGATTTTTAGCAGCATCTGTGTTATTAATGAAGATCATAAATCTGCATGTCAATCATATCTTTTACAATAAGATATAGACTCAAATTTCATGTTTGCAGAATCATGATACTTGGATGTCCCACAATGACTTTTGCCACAAAATACCCAAAACTGAGCTCATCACTTTTTTCACAATCTTGTTTTCGCCTCATATTTCCTATTCTCAGAAAACTGCATCACATAGACTTCTTTCTCCCTCAAGTAACCTGTTTCCAAGGGTTTCATATCCTATGTAGTTTTGGGGTCTGCCTCTTTCTTTTTAGGTTTATAAAACTAGTCTAGATAAACCCATCACAATCTCTTGAACTGACACAAACATATATAAAGTTAAAGCTCCAGATAACATTGCCCTTGAATCCCTCACAATTTATGTTTCAGCAATACCAAATACTTCCTTTACTTACACCTTATTACCTTCAGAACTTTGCCATAATATTATTTAAGATTCATTTATCCATTTTCACCTTTTATGTGCCTGATTATTTTCTATTAATTATTTAAGTATGGCCTTAAGTTTATCTGCTCTTTAGAATTATTTGCCATCCCCTCAACTTGAGCTGGATTTTTCCCTGTCTCAGAGGGTGGAGTCTGTATATCTCTATAGTATTGCCTCGAAATAATTTACTTTGTCTTCTCCCTATTCTTTATCTCCTGAACTAGAACCTTTTGGTAATGATGACTGAAATTTACTTATTTTTCTAATTATTCCCAGTATCTAGAATAGTATAGATACAGGGGAGATACTCAAGAAGTACTTGTTGAATGGTCCTGAAGACTCTTATTCAGGAGACTGAGTCAGTAAAGACCACAGGCCCTATAAGATATATGCTAACACTTGCTCTTGTTCTATATTAAGCATCAGCAAGCTCTCCGAGGACAAGAACTTCAATTTGTTATTGTCCAGCAGGAAAATCTCCCATTCCAAAGGACATTAAACCAACATTACTTTCGAATTATTTCAACAGTAATAAGGAGCAAAATAAAAAACAGATTTAAATAATGTAAATGTTTGCAATGAATATCTGAGAAAGACTGGAATGCTTATTACAACAACTCATATTTCATTCCCTTAGTTATTATACATATTTCTATCAAAGAAAAGTTATTGAAAGTATGTCCACTGTGTCATATAAAGGGCAGTGTAGCAACTGTCATCTGATATATTCACAGGTAAAATAATTGAACTGCCATTGCCCCTGGAAATGATGGCAACTTCATTGTGTTCCTTGCAAACTCTTTGACACAACCTAGTGGGAGGGTCAAAGAATTAGGGCAGCAGGGATCCAGACCTATTCAGTAGAGGACCCTGGTAGAGACAGCTGTGTCCTATGTCACGTTAAAGTGTTATGAGAGCCATCAAAACGTTACTCTGTCTTCCAAATAAATAAATTTTTAAACTGATTTTTTCTGAAAATGGAAACATCAAATAATTAATTATGGGAGTCAACGATTTCCAACAGTTTACTTATTCTTTGCTGGGAAGATTTTTTTCAGCTTTTGAGTGCCTAAAACACTAAATTCTGTTATAAATAAAATATAGACTTCAAAATTTCCATACTGCACTGGAAGTGTGATATTTATCACCCATGCTCCAATTTTCAGAATCGCATAATCTAAAATGCAGAAGGTGGCATAAACTGTAACTATCCCATATTATATGTGAAATATATATCACTATCTCAGTGGATTTCCCTTTGAATAGCTAGTATTCCTATAAGTTGAGCATAAAAGAGTCCTACAATATGAGAAAAAAATTTAAGAGGAACTGGTCTACAGTTTCAGTAAATGACTTTTAGCAATACCCAACTGTGGATCTAATTTATTCTCCTGAGATTCCCCATGTTAGTATTTCTAAATGATCTTGTATATTACAGGGCTTTAAGTAACCTTATTATCCTTTTACTTTTACATCACAAGCAAGGAATCAGAAAAGCTGTCCTTGTACAATTTGACCCACTTCCCTAAAGGCTTTTTAACCTGAGGCAAAATCCATTTAACCAGCCAGAGCTAGCACTCTGATAACAGTGGCTGCCAGCTGGATGGCCAGGTCTATAATGCACACAGGCATCCACATCGACTACAGATCATCTTGAAACATCAGATTTAATTCGCACTTCAGAGAAAGTGTTACAAATTAATCTTGCTCATTGCAGTAAGATTTTTCACAATTATGGGAGTCAGATAGATTTCTATATTTGTTCTGTCTCACCAGAACAATCAACATAAGGAACCTTTAAATTTCTCTTTCTCGTTTTATCAAATCAAGCTTAAAATAACCTCTTTGGCAAGGCATAATATTATTTTCCATATTTATAATACTCACCAATTACAAGTCATATAAAACAATATCATAAGGTTTGATTAGTATACAGACATGAAAACAGCATAATGCTTTTTGAAGAATATTAACTGTGAAATGCATTGAAAGAAAAACAAAGCACTGATCTATCTTACTATTTTCTACTCTTGTTCCTTCGAATTTTCTTCAAATATAACTGGATATTCTGGAATTCTAGAATTTAACAATATATTATGCTAGCTTTAAATTTATCTTTTAAAATAAGGACATAAATGATATATAAATCTTTAAAGTGGCTCAAAGTTTTTCAAAGAAGACCTCGTATGTACTAATTATCTCTGGATTGGCATAATCTGTGCTATTTATCTTTAAGAAACAATAAAATGAAAGCGAATCAAAACCATTACAAACAAACCGCTTGTTTGGTAATTTTTAAAAATGTTTCTACAAGAATGGCCAACTATACTTACCCTTTCTGCAATCTACTTTAATAATTCAGATTGACCTGAGTGACATTGAATAATGAGAGCATAACTGTTCATCTGGAGGGTTAACTGCAATTGAACTTTGCCCAAAACAATCTGCTCAATTGCACTTTCATAAGAAAAAGTGTCACTTCATTTCCGAAACCAGTGCTTAACACAATAGTCAGAATTTGGAAAAAGTAAAAAGCCCAGACCTCCAGTGGGATTATTCAACTGTGTGGCATATAGTTGAAGAAATGTTCACATTACAGCCACTAATGAAGCTGCATATCACAATCACGATTACTGGTATTACTACCACGGAGGCTAAAATAATATTTCAATATAAGAAGTAAAGCAGATTTAAAATATTTCTTTGTATTTTCTATAATACTTCTTTACTTTTTTTCTCATATTAGTATTCATGAAAATACTACTATGCAAACTTAATCTTTACTAAATTTATACCTTTGCATAAATTACAGAAATACAGAAAAATAAATACATTTG
This sequence comes from Lagothrix lagotricha, assembly GCA_963574225.1. NCBI lineage: Eukaryota > Metazoa > Chordata > Mammalia > Primates > Atelidae > Lagothrix > Lagothrix lagotricha. The sequence goes on along the minus strand of CAUYNB010014750.1, from coordinate 27,860 downwards.
TTTCAAAAAATTAGTGGATAGTACAAAGCATTTTTAAAAGTACTCATCTTTCTTTTTAACTGGAAAAAAATTTAAATATGTTGGATGTACAAAAATATATATATATATGTGAATATTACTAGCTCATATTGTTTAGAAATCATATTACTTAAATTTTGAGATATTAGCATATATTTTAGTGTGATTAAAGTTTAAACACACAAAGTAAAATATAACAAAGGTACTTTCATTCAGATTTTCTAAAAATGAATATTCCTGTTAAGCTAGCTATTTTATTGACTTAAAAATCTGATTTTGGTAAAAATATTTTATTATGATCCAATTTCCCCCAATAATTTTTTTCAGAATTACAGCTTGTATATCAATAATGTCACATAACATTAGTATTACACAACTGTAAAATAATATGTGAGGGCCATACTTTTATATTTTTAAATGCAAAAAATCAAATTCCAAAGATAAGTCACACCACCATATTTGTAAATTATAAATATAAGCATTGTCAGAATTAATATAGGAGACAATATCAAAGGGAGGAGTTTTATGTTTTTCCTGAGTGGAAATACTTTCATATTTTACAAAATAAAAGGGATAAGATACTGTAAAAGTACAAGTGGTGAGATAAATAAGCCTTGGCAGTGGGATAATGTCTACATAATATCTCACGAAACAGCTTTAAGAACTCCACCAATTCAAATGTTTTAAGCATTAACTAAAGAAGACAAAAATTGTAAAGAACATACTAAAAAGTCACATTGCAATGCACAACTGGACACTGTATTCACATTGAAAGTTACAGTAATTCTAAAGTTATTTGAAACATTCATATCAATGTGTGTCTCCCAAGATATGATTGCTAATTATTTTTAATGGAAATGGTCTATGGATTTAAACCTGTAGTGGGAATGATTGTCTCAGTAGTATTACAGTTCTTGACTTGAATCCCTTTAAAACTTGGCAGCTCATATTACAACCATTTGTAGCAATTAGACAAAGACTGTCCTTCTTAGATTTTGAGTTGGATTCCCAACTCTGCCAACCACGTATTTCCTTTCATATCCTCATTGATTAGAAAGCACCTTAAAAGAATCAACCTAGGTTTGAGATCATCATTTTATTGCACTAAAGGACAATTTAATCTTGTTTTCTGATGCAGAGAAGATAATTTTATTTACCTCCCTATCAATACAAGCTTAAGACTTGAGATTTTATAGTTCTTCTTGATGATCCCTTTAGTTTATATCAGAGGGTGGGGGAGGAGGACAAAGTTCAACAATCATTGGAAAAAACATTTAGGTTTTTTCTTAAATATGTTATCTTTTAATCTTCTGTTTGAAAAACCTGACCTCCTTATGAAATACGCTATATTTTAATTTAGTTGTGTTCTAAGAAATAATAGACTATGCAGATGAGAAACAAAGAATGTACATTACATTCTCTTAAAACCATGTAGGGGAGTGCTGAAAAGCAACTGACTAATAAACCATATAGAGTTTCTCATTTTTAAAATGAAGAAAATAATGGTATTTGGCAAAGAGACGTGTTATAAGTATTAAATACACTACTATAAAAATAAACAGTGTCTGTCACAAAGTAAGAGCCCAATAAATGCTATGTATTAGCAATGGAAGTAGAATTAATAAGCAGGTATAATAGTCTTAATAGAAACAACAGTAGAAATGTTACCATTACTGGTGTTGATAGTAGATGTAATAGAAATAGTTATTTCAGGATTGCTAAAATATATGAAAATCATCACCACCACTATAGTAACTTTTAGCTGAATGCATTGAGTCAGTGGCAAAGGCCAATTAGTTTTCAAATACCTAACATTTAGCTACAGTAAGTCAACAGTGATTGGCTGATTTACTGATTGATGTGTGGTGTGAAAATTCCCACCAGACACGTGGAGGTAATTGGGTTTCAAGTAAAATAGTTAATTATCTTTTTCTTATTCTTCCTAAGGAAAAACAAAAAGAAATCAAACAGAAGGACATTATAAATTACACTGTTATGCATTGGCTGGTGTTTTTTGTTTGTTTGGATTAGATATTTGACTGCTTCAAATTAACAGACTGGTGACACTATCTCTAGGAAGCTACAAGGTGCATAATGTGTTCTTCAGGAAAATGAAAGCATATTTCTTAAACAAGATAAATTATACTTTTATAAAATACAAACACAATATTTTGTTTGATTATTTTAATCCATGTCCTTAATTTTTAAGACATACTATGTTATTTTATTCATCTCTTAACATTTCAATTTTAAAGTTGTGTTTCTCAGAGTTTGCTCTATAATAATTATTACACTTAATTGTCTCAAATTAGCTTATCAACCTTTACAACCTAAATCAGTGGTGTTTCTGTTATTTTTATTGGTAACAAATTGTTCATTATTTCTTCTACTTTAATATTATCTTTCTATAATTTAGTTACATAGACAAAGAATTATAATATTAATGGAATGTGAATGATTTTTATTTTCTAACAATATTCTGAATTTTTATTAAAATTTCATAAATGAATGAGCACTATTTGCATAATTATAAAAATATGAACACTATATATTTGTTTGTGATAGATAGAAAAACAACCCATATTATACACTTTACTGGTTTACTGAATAGTTGAAATATTTGACTATCATCAAATAAAGAATATTCCTTACTATATGTCATGAAATGTAATTTTCTTATTTAACTGCATTTCATCCTTAAAAAGAGAACATATTTATTGCATTTTGGGCATGCATATATATGTGTATAACATTATGTTTATCAAAATACCAATTAAGCATTTTTCTACTAGTTTTAATTGCATTAATTATTCTTTTGCTCAATAAAATAGTCAATGAAGCAGGCATTATAGTTACTGGAGGCCTTACAGAAATTTGCTTAGAAAGTTATTATTCACACACACACCTCCACAAACAAAACAGAAAATCATCATCTGAGACTACATCATTACTTTTATACAAAGATCTAGTAATGCCATACAAATATGTTATTTCAACCATCCAACTTGCTTTTGTCCCAGAACTAGAGTCTTGAAAAGAACAGCCCCTGCTTTGGCCCCACTGGGGTTAGATGACAAACTCTTGACCCTTACCCTTGAATGTGCTCAGTTGTCAGTTTTGCCCACCACAGCTGTTGGATATTCCAGAGGATCAGATGGCCAGAATAGGTCTGGAATAGACCTATTAGCATCTCAATACAACTGCTCAGTCCCCTTTATTACCAATTCACTGAAATTAATTAATTTTTAATTTTGTACTACCTCAACTATTATCAATCAAGTCAACCAGTGAGACAGAAAAGCATACTGAAACATGAAACTGTCTGTGATGTAAGTCAGAGGCTCAACCTGTGCAATCTGTCACTATGAAGATTGGAAAGAAGGCAAATTATCTTCTGCAGAAATTATTAAAAAATATTTTTGAGAAATCACATTCTTATTGAAAGCTCATAAAAGAAAAGAATAGTGATGATAAATGTCTGTGATGTGTTTAGATCTATAATCCTGAGTTATAGGTTTAGAAAGGCTAGGTAATTTTTTAAAATGCTTCTATGAATTCCCACTTACCTCATTCAAAACCTAATAGTTTATTGTAGTGTTAAAATATATACTGCAGAAATAATGGCTTTTGGTTTTAAAATTTACAACACCAGCAGTAAGATATATCCCTAAAACGTAAGATTTATTATTACTATTATTATTATTGTCATTATTGTTCTGTTGGCTTGGCTGGGCTATTTTCTTAAAGCAGCAGGAATTAGAAGAATTATCCAAATTACAAAACTGGTATTTTGAAATGTGGAAAGCAATGAAATCACTGGTGAAATATTCCTATGTGTTGCTTTATCCTCATTTTACTTACATGAATTGGTTTCAGCAATAAAACTCATAGTAATACAGCATTTACTTTGAGCAGTGCAATCTTTGAGTGAGGACTGACTGCTTTTGATATTCCATAGTGCAGTGTATACAGTTAGAGATAGAGCATATGGGGCTTTCTTTTTTACTTTGAGCTATAAGATCTAGAAAGACCAAAGATTAAAGATGTTTAATCACTCTCACATACTGTGTAACTTCTTACGTCATATTCTTGAGCAAGGGAATGTGGCCAAATTTAAGATGTATTTATACCATGCTGAGTATGACTTTTTTAACCTAATATAAACCTAGCTCTTTGAGACTGAATACAATAGGTTTCTGTTTCTGAGATTAATAAAGCTTAGATTTATGGATAGCAAATAAAAAAAAAAGCTTTCTTAGAAAGCTTTCTTTCCCCCAAAATATAATCAAGTCCACAGTATAGTTTATTCTACACACTTATAAAGTAGTTTAATTTTAAATATTTGCAATTGTTTTACAAGTATGTGGCATTTAAAGTTAGGAAAATGAAGTAAGTGGTTTGTTAAGGTTAATAGCACAATAAAGAAAATAAGATCAACACCATATTTTAGGCCACCATTTAACAGATTTTCCTGGGCAATACTGTTTCCCCAAACCAATATTGGTTACAGATAAATTGTTATAAATGACAACTATCCACATTTAAAAAAACAGTAAAATGAAATACTTCTCTAAAGTGAGAGATGTTAAACTCAAGAATTGATTTTCTATTTTAGTACTGTGGTTAAAGAAAAATAGTTTCTTCATGCTGGAACTGACTGAACTGTGGTTCTAACAGCAGAGGCATAAAATACAATATTAAAATCTTTAGAAAAAATGCAATTATCAAATTCAAAATTGGGATCACATACCCTCAACAAGATTTCAAGCTACTAGTAGAACAAAATTTTTTATGACTCCCCATTCTCTATTGTTTTTAGTGAGATCATTATATAAATTTGTGTGTGTGTGTGTCTGTGTGTGTGTGTCTATGTGTGTGTCTGTGTGTGTGTCTGTGTGTGTGTGTCTGTGTGTGTGTCTGTGTCTGTGTGTGTGCGTGTGTGTGTGCGTGTGTGTGTGTGTGTGCGTGTGTGTGTGTGTGTGTGTGTGTGTTTTGTTTGGCAGAGCATGTTGAACCAACTACCAGAGTGAATAGAAATTTGTCTCACATATCCATCTGGCTACTCCATACTGAGTAATCATCTCCCCTTGAAAATATTTGAGAAAATAATCAACGTATTAGTCGATACTGAATACCAGTTATTTAAAGATTGTCTTGCATGTTGTCATTGCTGTTCCCTAAAGTATTCCAGCAAGAAAAATTTTGCCTTGAAATCTGACATTAATATATTGAGAGTCAATTGATCTTTTCTTTTCATGAAGGGTTTTAAGTGTAAAAGTCATGTCCTATTTTTTTTTTCTTCCTGAGACATGGTCATACTCTGTAGCCCAGGCTGGAGTGCAGTGGTGCAATCATAGCTAACTACATCCTGGAACTTCTGAGCTCTAGTAATCCTCCCACCTCAGTCCACGTGCCCTCCCACCCCCCACTACCAAAGTAGCTAGGACTACAGGCACTCACCACCATGCCCAACTAAATTTTTTAAATTTTGTTTTCATTTTTGTAGAAAAAGAATCTTGCTTTGCTGCCCAGGCTGCTCTTGAATTCCTGCATTCAAGCAATCCTCCTGTCTTGGCCTCCAAAAGAGCTGAAATTATAGTGGTAAGCCACAGTAACCCAGCCCAATCCTCATCTAACATAACATTACAAATTTAAAAATTGGCCATGATTTAAGAAAACAGATATAAGTTATTCTTGTATACCAACAGTATCCATCCACCACCAACTAACTTTCTATACCAGTTAATTAAAATCATAGAACAGAAACTTTTAGGAAAAAATGAAGTCAACAAAAAGTAACATTTTGTGATAATTATGGGTATCTCTTTATTTCTACTGAAACTAAATTAATCATAATCTTTGGTTTGTTAAATTGCCTCATGTATGGCCATTATTTACATATTTATGTTTTGTTTAGTTTTGAGACAGAATCTTGCTTTGTTACCCAGGCTGAAGTGCAGTGACACCATCTTGGCTCACGTCCACCTCTGTCTCTTGGTTCAAGCAATTCCTGTGCTTCAGCCTCCTGAGTAACTGGGATTGCAGGCATGCACCACATCAGGCTATTTTTTTTTGTATTTTTAGTAGAGACAGGGGTTCGCCCTATTGGCCCGTTGGCCATACTGGTCTTGAACTCTTGGCCTCAAGTGATCCAACTGCCCCGGCCTCCCAAAGGGCTGGAATTACAGACGTGAGTCACCATGCCTGGCCCATATTTATGTATTTGTTTACCTATTTGTTCAGTTATCAATCCATTCGTTCATTCATTGAATGAATGCATGCATTGATTCATTCATTCATGATTACATTCATTCAGTACTGTAATAAGTATCTGTAAATCTATCATGCAGAATATAAACTTGATAACAACTACATGCATCTAATTGTACTGGCTTACTCACTGCATCCCTGTCTCCCTACACACTGGGTTTTTGATATTCTAAGTCACGTTCACAACATACTTTTGCTTTTAAATATAAAAAAAAAGCTTTCTTTAATTTTATTTTAAAAAAATTATCATGATAGATGTGATTTTAAGTACTTACTTTTTACTTAATATTATATTGCTAAATTTCATACACAGTTTTTAATGTCATTATTTTTTATTAATCTTGATTGTTGTATAATCTAAAATATGAACACACCATCTTTTATTCAGTCACTCTCTTTTTAATAATATTCATATTATTTTTGAGGTCTTACATAGTTTCAATAGTGCTTTATAAAAATATATCTTGCTGAACATATGCAAGAGTTTTTTGGTGGGTGTATATTTAGGAGAAGAAAGGCTTAGTTTACTCCAGGTGATAATGCCAAACCAAGCCCTAAAGCAGTTAAAACATTTACATTCCTGTAAGTTATATTAAATTTAGATGGGAGATGTAAAAACCGCATCTTCGATCCTCAAAATATCTAAAATAAACCAGTGTTTATATTTACAATTAAACAGTTTAAATTTGCAATTCATTGCTTTCTGGACTTGTATTTCACTGACCATTAATGATATTGAATATTTCTTCCCATGTTTATTGAATATGTATGTTTTTGCCCTGGGGGGCAATTCTACTTTATAACTTTTATTTCACTTTTAATTATTTACTTATCAATACATAGAAATTCTTTATATATAGCTAATACATATATTTTCAGTTATATGTGTGAGAACAATTTCTCCGTAAACTTTTTCACTTTCTTAAAATGTATTTTGATATATAGATTTTTTATTTTAATATAAAAAAATTGAAGTGTTAAGAATTCAGCAAGTCTCCTAAAACAGAAATGATAAAACTTATGAAAAACTAGAGCAGCTTTAATAGGTTTATAGATATATCGTGTTCATGAAAAATAATAATATATTGAAAATTTACTCATTTTTTCTAAATTTGTCTACAGATCGTAGAATACTAATAAAAATCTCAATACAGATTTTCATGGCATTTAATAACATTAGTCTTAAATGTGTATTAAAAAATAAAAGACAAGAATTATCTGTAATATTAAGGTCAGGAATGAGCGATTTTCCCTTTCAGATATCAAGATATATTATGATGCTATGCTAACAAAGAAAGTAAAGAATTGGCACAGGGGTTGATATATTTATGTAAAATATCCTAGGCTCACATCTCTAGATTGTTATTAGAAATCATTTTGTTTTATCTCTTTGAATGTTGAAACAGCATTAAAGAAAATAATGTATTTTTAATGAACATTTTTTAAATCTATAAATCTATCAGTGAGTGTCAGGGTTACGTTTATACATTTATGATCAAGAAAATCCAGGCTAGGCAGGTTGGCTCACGCCTGTAATTTCAGCACTTTGGGAGGTCGAAGCGAGTGGATCACTGGAGGTCAGGAGTTCAAGACCAGACTGCCCAACATGGAGAAACACCATCTCTATTAAAACTACAAATATTATCTAGGCATGGTGGCACACACCTGTAATCACAGCTACTTGGGAGGCTGAGACACAAGAATCATTTGAACTTGGGAGGCAGAAGTTACAGTGAGCGGCGATTGCACCACTGCACTCCAGCCTGGGTGGCAGAGTAAGACTCTGTGAAAGAAAGAGAAAAAGGGATGCGGGGGAGGGAGGGACAGAGGAAGGAAGGAAGGAAGGAAGGAAAGAAGGAAGGAAGGAAAAGAAAGAAAAGAAAGAAAGAGAGAGAAAGAAAAAGAAGGAAAATCCAACCAAAGAAAGAAAGAAAAAAGAAGGAAAGAAAGAAAGAGAAAGAAAGAAAAAGAAAGAAAATCCAACCAAAGTCCCTCCAAACACTGTAGCATGTTGGAAAGTCTCATAACCTCCGAACTCAAGTACACTACTGAAATTCACCTCTAGATGTAATTTATAGTCCCCATTACTAAGGAAGACACCAGAGCATTCTATTGGCCCATATGGATTTCAAATTTTAACCCATCAAAATTAGCTAGTTACAAAGTTGACCAAAATAAACAACAAAATATAAATAAAAGACATTCACACAGATTAATTGTGGTACATTACTGTGTAGTTCAAATAAATAGTTTTCCAAACAGTTTTGTAGGGCTTTATGAGGTTTTATTGATTAAAATACATAAAAACAGCTGTCACATGGAAAATGAGTAACATCAAAACATTAAGTTCCAGTAAACAACAAGTTCTCCTTTCTGTTGATATTAGGACTTTGTAAAATTACTTCAATAATATAATTTCTATTCTATTTTATATTCTTGTTTATATTGTACTCTTATTGCTCTATATAATTATATTTAAAATGATCTTTTATTTACAATCACTTAAAAGTGGTATTTTTTCCTTTTATGGCATAATTTATTAAATTCCTACTCTATATTATTTGCCTTTTGTTTATAAGAAGTGAAACTCTAAAAGGTATAGCTATGAAGATTTACCACTCAGATTTGTGCTATTTTTCTTCAATCATTCTACTTTCCCACTAAACGTCACTTTAAGTGCAAGCCCAAAACTGTCATACTTTTTCTGCCTTCACAAAGGATAAGAGAATAGAAAAAGCTCACTTAATTATGACATTAGTAATTTGGTTTATAAGCCTCTGATATAGGCCTTTGTCTTAAAATAAAACTTAAGTTCCTGTAATTGACTGCTTGGAAAATAGCACATCATTATTATGTTGACCTGCACAAGTATCATATACCACAATTTTTCCATAAGAATATGTATGTAAAATATATATTCCAGCTGACAAACTCCAAAATGCATTCAGTTTTCTCACTTATGTCTTCTACCATTTCCCTTAAAGTAGTACTACACTCTACCCTTTGATTAGAAAATGTGCAAGACCTATAGCCAACACCAGTTGAGGAACTAATATAATTTTCACTCTCCCCTTGAAGTCTTCAAACTGACAGCAATTCAGCACACGAGAAAAAACAACAGCCGGTGCGAAGTTCTTAGGGTCTGGCTCAGCAGGGGAGGTAGAATCAAAAAGTCATGTCAACAACAATAACAGTGAAAACATTTTAAAAAGCTTTGATGAATAGCCTCGATACCAAAGGCAAGCCCCGCTGTTCATGCCTTAACAACCAGACAAAAAGAGTGAGCTGATTTAAGCATGCTAGTTCAATGCCAAAGGCAGAAAAGTGGGGAGACAATGTAAGTCTTGGGAGAAGCATTGCAGTTGACAGCATTATTAGTGCATCTATTACATACTAAAAAAATGTTACTGACAAACAAGGCTTCCCACTTTCTCTTTTTAATATTTCTTTTATTTTCTAAATAATTCGTCTTCAGACATAGACTATAATATATATTTGTGTATATATATATATATTATAATTCAAATATTCTGGGCAAAAGTTATTCTAAATTCTTACCTTTTTGTTATATGAGATGTCTCTGTGCTTTGCAATGTAAGTATTTAGACATGAGATCTCTGTGGACTTACATATTGAAATAACCAAATTTTAGTAAAGTCTCAACTTGACTATTTGTGGATATAAAGTAGGAGTTCATTTTCCAAAAACATGTATGAGGCAACTCTGCTTATAGATGTTGAATTCAGGTACAGGGAGAAAGGAGAGCTGACAGCTATGGTTCAGTCAAATTGAAAGTTCGTCATCTATTATCTTTCTACTTTTGCACTAGAAATGACCTGAATGAATGATAGGCAAATAGTTAAGTCTCTTCTAGCCTAGAGTATAGGACTAAAAAAGAAAAAAACTTACATTCATTTTCAGTCTGGGCTTAGAATTAATTATAGAGCACTTCAATTTCTTTTTGGCTATTTGAATATTCTCAAGTTTGAGAGACCATTTTGTATGACACACTGTAACATTTATTGCCTTTCATTAATCTGGCATAAAATTAAGCAGTGACATTTGTGCCTAAATTGAAGCTTTAGAAACTTCACCTTGCCCCACTAGTATTTAAATTTCCCCTTTAACCTAAAATTTAAAGATATCTCCAAAAGAAGGTATGGGTATATTGTTTTACATGAATGCTATATAGAGCAAGCATACTATTCTTCTCTTGAAAATTATTTGAAGCCTCTGACATCTTTCTGTGTCCAACATACATTGGTTTGTCAAGGCCTTTCACCAATCTGACCTTTCCCACCTAATCTGGCCCACCTTCCCAGACACACCTTAAGACTTGCTGCCCTCACACGTGCCAGCCTGCCCCCAGATCCTCCCAGCAACAAAGTTTCCGCTAATCTATCAGCCTGGCCAGAAATGAGTCTTCCTTACCCTATCGACAAATTTTTGCTCTCCATTCTTTAAATATATACATGTGAATTACACTGCCTTAAGGAAGTTTTTCATAAGCAAATGTAAATATCTGTTATTTCAGTCTCTAAAGCCTTACTAAACTGTGGTCCTATTGGGGCTCAGAACACAATACCCCAAAATATAACATCTTCGCATAAGCAGAAAGGGCACCTTCTGACCTTCTTCTGTGTTTCTCCCGTGAGCCATATAAAGAATATCTCGTCCCTTCTCCCCTTCAGATCTCATGTGACAGGTGTCCTGCCCTATACTTGAAGGAAAGAAGGAAGACGAGGAATAACTGCATGTAACAGCCTTGTTAAGTAAACCATTACTATCAGATCATACCCTTTCTGTACAGTCCCAGCTCTACGTGATTGTCCATTCTTTATCAGTCTGAAGCATAAAAATATACACTTTTCCCTGTATCTTTGGGTCATCATTTCTGAAGCCTCCATGTCACATAAAACTTTGTTTAAATTTATTATTTCCTCTTGTTAATCTGTCTTTGCTATAGTGTGTCAGCCATCAACTTTATAATGGGTGAGGAAAGGATATTATTTTTTCTCCTCTAAAGTTTATATCACCTGAGAGCTTGTTAGAAAGGCAAAAATCTCAGGCCCTGCCCAAAAGCTATAGACGCAGAATCTGCATTTCTAACGCAATCACCAGGTTATCCATCTGAACTGTAATGCTTGAAAAGCACTATTCTACATTGCCCAAAACACAAACACACACACACACAGCAGCAGTGACAACACAATTAGGAGCTAGATGAGGGAGGAAGCAAGAAGGAAAAAGGAAAATAGCAAACAAATTGCTTTCTTTCTAAGTTCGGAATTTAATAGAAAATGATGGTTTTAACTAAAATCCAGGTTGTTTTCATTTAGGTACAAACATATTTAGATATGTATTCAAACAATATAGAAAGCATTCGATGATATAATAATATGCTTAAAATGTGATTAGTTGAGTTTGGTCTGATAGGGGTCATTAATGTTTTGTATAATAAATAACTAATGTCATATATTAAGAGAAATGGCAGGTAAATTGTTTCTCCAATTAAATGACACAAAAATGTTCTTTAGGGAAAAATTAATTGTGTCAATAAACTTATCCTACTCATCTTAGTGAAAATTATTAATAGAATTAATTACTATCCCCTCTGTTACATAAATTCAATAATTTTAAAATATGATGGGTAATGTGTAACAAATGAGTTGTATGTGATTAATATATTGCTTTTATTTATGATAAGCTAATATTATTAAAAGAACATTACAGATTCAGAGATAACTTAGCCATGGAGAAAGCCAATGATGGGCACACCCATGCCTGTGCCTTAAAACAAAGCCCATAACCTAGAATATAAAGCTCTTCTGGGGAGTAGAAAAGAAACAGAGGAGGGGTGTGTTTGTGTGAGAGAGAGAGAGAGCTAGAGAGAGAGAGAGAAATACATATATTGGGCAGTAGAACTATACCAGTGGATCTAGATGTACTATAAAATCTGAACATAAAGCAAAGTGATACCTGATTGATTTTCCAAAAATAGTGCCTTGATCAAAACACTTTCCCTGATATCGCCCAAAACACAAAAAATTGAACAACAACATCTAAAAATATTGTTTTTATTTGGTATAATCATAATACTGCAGAAAGAAGAATTTGGTTGGATGATCAAAACCATGTGCCATATTGTCCACCCATCAATTTTATAGTAGTTTCATGCACTTTGCTCCTTTGATCTACTTAAAATCCTACAACAGCTCACTTCACGTACAATGTTTGAAGAACATTTAAAATCTTTGGCACGAACCATGCACCTCCAACATAACTTTGCACTCTTGAATGCCAATACACTCCAACAAAATTGCACAATTTAGGCAAAGTTAAATTTCCTATGGTTTGGTAATGAAGGTGATATATCTAGGTAAAAACTCCTCCTATCTAGAGGCAATTTTCACCCGCAAAATTTTTCCTTAAATATTACCCCCTTCATAAAACCTTTCTACTCTCCATCAATCCTTCCTTCTAGTAGGGATCTGCTACAAAGGCCTGGAATGACCTTGGTGAGTTTACTTAATTGCTCTGGGTCTTCCTCTCTTCATTGGTAATATAAAGTGACGAGCCTAGATCTGTAAATTTCTAACTTTTAATACTCATACACACTCTAAAGTAATTTTTAAAGTTCATATATACTGATATATATTCCAAGTTGACATGGAAAACGTTTCCTCTTGAGTGTAAATAATTGGAAATGATGTCATTTCTAACATATTGTAAATATTGACATTTTAAAATAAAACAGTTACACTATTCCTAAATACACCCAATGGAACCTAAATACTCCTGTGCTTTGTTACTCAATGTCATTCATGTAAAAATAAATGATCAAGTTCTTAATAGTCAGAATTTTTATGTTATTTGCTTTCTGTCCCTTGAGTTTATATTTCCAATTAACTTGCCCTTTAAAATATTATGCTAAGGATTTATGTTTTTTATGCTTGAACATCTCATATTGATCAAGCTATCATATATTGCAGTAATGAAATATTGAAATTGAAATTAATAGTTTATTTCTTTTAATTTTTGTTCTTTAAGGCTGCAAATTATCTTTCTAAATTTTCTTACTATAATTATTTTTAGTAAACAACTCATGAAAAGGACTTAAGTATTGTATATTTTTAAAGTATTTTAATGAAAAGATTTTTATTAGAAATTAATGTCTAACTGAGATGAGGTAGACAGTTTTCCCAATTAAGATATATATATAACTTATTTCTATGCATTGAGAATAAATTCATTTTCTATTTTTCATTGTTATAGATGTAAGCACCAGAAAATCTTATTATTTACATAAATAATTAGGTAGGAATAAAAATAGTTTTTTATAGTAGTGTGAGTTCTTCGAACTTGAGTTACATGCTAAATTCCAGAGTAATTTATCACGAAAGTGATTTTTACTTCTCTATTCACTGACAACTTTATTAAGTCTTCCTTTAATTTGAATCAGAGCCAAGAACTGATACCACTTGAACTGAAATGTAATTTGATTCACATTCATTCACATTCTTAACACATTTTATAAAATTTCCTTTTGTTTAGCACTTACATTCTATGAACAAATCACCTTACTAAGATTTCAGAACTATGAAAAGAATGCTTTTCTTTAGAACATAGGGAAAGGGAAAGAGTGAAAAGGGAAGTGAGGAAAGAGAAATAGCTTAAGAGCTTGGGCTTAAACATAGTTAAATTTTCACACAACTTTACCACATATGAAACTTGAGGATATAAACATTAATTTCCATTAAACCACAAATGTCCATGTACTGCCTTGGAAAGTCTGTGTGAATCTCCAGTTTATATGTACTTCAGCCTGAAAATTGCTGTTCTTTGTGTTTCAGAAAACTTTTTTAAAATGTTTATGTTCTTGGTTATGGATATCAAGTATATGTTTCCATTCATAGAGTCCTTACATACTTCTTTTGTATGTTTGTGGGTTACTCATCCACTAGATTTTCTGTATCTAGAGAACACAGAACATTTTTCATAGGCGTTACATCTTACACGGAGTTTTGTATAATGCCTTAAACTTAATGGTTAACCAGTATGTACACATAAAATTAATAATTTCTAAAATCATGACTGCATACAGCATTTATTCTTCCAAATTTATGTCATGTGATAGTGCATCTAATCATTCTATACGTAAAATTTTTATGTAAATCAACATGACATTGTTATTATGCTTCTCCACATTCATTTCCCAACATGTCGAATGACAAGAGCACTATGCATAATGAGTTTGTAGATATACTATATTTATTACGCCTATATGTGAATACCAGGAAATTAATCCACTCTAACTGTACTGGCAGGCTTTCCCATTCCTATTTTCTACAATTTTTTCAAAGGAACACTATGTCACAGGCAAGTTTTCATCTTCAGTATTGTTTTCTTTTCTACTTTTGTGAAACGCTTAAATTACACATCGCCAATTATACACACTCTGTCCATGACTATCCATCCATGGACGAAACAGTTTTCAGTGGAAACTATTTTTCTGATTGTTTAACAATGAAGCTGAGTAGGCATTTTATCTGAGGACCATGTGTCTAAGAGAGTAGTCATTTCTAACTAGGGATACCGAAGTCAAAGTTACAGCAAATCTACTCTGCTATGTTATCACACATGCCAAACATAATATTGAACTACCAACAGAACGACTGTGTTATGCACAATACACTATAATTAACCTTGTAAATTTACTGTACATAGAGCCCTAACACGCATGTACCTTGGTGAAAGGAACCACAGTGCTGAAAGTAAACGTGAAATTTGCCAAACGAATTTTTGGAAGCTTAAGTCGTTTGACCTTTCCAGTTTAAACAACCTAATATAAGAGTGAGTCATTCTTGGACATGGAACATTACAAATAAACTGCCCAAAATAATAGCCATCATGTTCTAGGATATCCTTACTCTGAATTATTATAGTAAATTTCCCTGAAGTATTTAAATTAATAAAATCATAATACTCAGCCATCTGAAATCACTGGTGAAACCATGAATCAATCACCCCTCCAGTAGCTAAGTATGCACAAATACAGGACTCACTAGTTGTTGTCGGATAGGTACAAGGTAATTGAAATATTTTGTCCCACATTCCAGGGTTTAAATTTATACTATGACTTATAAATGTTTTCCATAACGTGTTAAACACTGACTTAAATATTAGTCTCTAGTAATGTATACGTTCTTTACTTCAATTTAATATTTACTCAAGAAACACATAGGAAATAAAGTATGATTCATCCACGAGGTATCAGAGACCTGCAAGTGATCCTTCGGGGTTAGATCCTCAATATCTAAACAAGACTACCTCCAATGTCTGATGTCAATTTTCAGAACTTCCAAGAGAGTAGCTGTTATTTGCTTCTAAACAATTTTTGAAATAATTTACTTAAAAAATGATTGAACATTTTGTAGCCATAATATGTTTGCCAGTATGAGAGCCTCTGTCTATTTGGGGGAAAAAGGCAGAAATAAAAAATAAACTTAGAAATAATACGTTTAAAGCATGAAAATATGAATATACATGCCATTAAGGACAGATACTGATTATGTACTTGACTGAACGTTTACATGTAAAATTGATAGATTCCTGAATATCAGGTCTTCACTGATTTTTCTCTTTTGACTAAGTTTAAACAAATTTGTGTAAGATGTATGTACTCTCTGTCTGCCTCAAAATGTCCTCTGATTTTCTACCTATTCATAGACATATCACCATCCATACCCCTGTTCCTCCGCTTTATACTTACAATCTCATACAATGGAATGCATATGAAGGATTTCAGTGTGATTAAGTCTCAGTAATCACGCTTAAGCTTCAAACTTCATGAATTTTTAAAGTAGCTAATTATCTGATGCTGAGTAAGGACTGGTTTTCTACAGGAAAAAAAAAATACTGTCACAGCAAGGTAATTCAGAATTTATAAAGAATTCGGAATGGTATGGCATGCCTTGTTTTAAAAGAAACAATTCTGAACCATGTTAGACAGACCATCAAAACCAATTACTGAACCACGTAAAGTTATTTAATTCTGAAAACCTATCCAATCGTGGATCAGTTGAAGTTCTAAATATAATTAAGAATTGAAGATCTCTTAAATTAGAGTGCAGAAATACTGTATGTTGTGACAATTGCATACTGTTTAGTTAAATTTTATTCTGTTTATTTTAGTATTTTACTTGACATATAATAAACCTTCAGTTCTCTGGATTCCTGGAACTTTTAGGAAAAAGACTTTCTAGATAGCCAACTTATCCCCATAAGCAAGTATTTATTCCTCTTACTACAAACCTAACACTATAAAGTACTTGTTAGGTGCCAGGACCTGTGTTGAACACTTTAAAAACATGATCTCACTTTATCCTCTCAATGACACTACCGAGGAAATGCTATTGTTATCTCTTGTTATCTGCAATTTATATATGAGGAACTAGGAACAGAATGGTTACATAGCTTGTCCACAGTCCCATAGTGAATAAGGGGTAGAGCCAAGATAAACTGTCAGGACCTCTGATTTATACCATTTATACTGATTAAAGCAATGATGTTTCTCATCTTTGTTTTCCATGGAGGAAATATAAAATATATTATATAATGACTTGATTCTTTACCAGAGTGTAGTGAATAGAATTTCAACATTTATGGATGTCTCAAGGCCACAACTACGAATATTTCTATTTGCTTTATGTACTTTGCAGTTCTGTGAACACTCAGAGTTTACTGAGGCATAGAAGACTGTGGTCCCACAGTGGCCCCAGGCAAATGTAACTTGAACACGTGTGTATGTTATCATAGTCCTTTGGGTTCTTTTCCTAGTCTCAGGCTGCCAGTTGTGTTGTTTACCATACTCATTCTCCTTACTTCTTTACCCCTCTCAACTTTCAGATTTTCATCTCCTCTGAGTTTCGAAGCCAAATTACTCAGCATGTTAAAACTGTGTGCCTAAAACAGGGTAGGCTCTGACTGCTGCCTCAGTGTTCCTGAAAGAGTAAAGAACTTCACTAGGAACTTACTGCATACCTAGGGGATGTATTTGTAACCCTGGGTTCCTCATTTAGCAATTTTACCAAAGACGTTTTCTGCAAAATTTTTTAAGGGAAAAAAATACAACTTTCTTTGAAAATATATTAAGTTATTATGACCAGATTTTATAAACTGGCATCATCTTAGAGAGCACAGTAACTATTAAGCCAAGAGAAACGTAGCAATATGGAAGTGATTGAGATGTATAAAATCGTATAGTTGGTAGAAAATGTAAAGAAAAGGTTCCATCCAGTTTACTTTCATACCCAGTGTAGTGTTAGAAAATTGTTTTGAACACAACAAAAACTTTTGGAGTAAGTAAAGAGTATCTTCAGAGGATTCATAGAATATTTTCACTGACTTTTCAAGTCATAGAATCTTCCGGATCATTAAGGCAGTTTTTCTGATCATTATAGCTCTGAAGCACAGCACATAATCATAGCCATGACTGAAGAGTGAATGACTAATAGCAAATAAAATGTGATGACAAATTACTACCTTCACTTCCTTATAGCTTAACATAGATATTCCAAGATGGATAATTTTGGTTGAAAATAACTTGATAATTTCCAAATAACTGTCATATGTTTTGGTATATCTTTGAAGGAATTCATTTCTTTTTTTTTTTTTTTTTTTTTTTTTGAGACAGTGTCTCGCTCTGTTGCCCAGGCTGGAGTGCAGTGACATGACCTTGGCTCACTGTAACCTCTGTCTCCCAGGATCAAGAAATTCTCCTGTCTCAGCCTCCTGAGTAGCTGGGATTACAGGTGCATGACACCACTCCCAGCTAATTTTTGTATTTTTAGTAGAGATAGGGTTTCACCATGATTGCCAGACTGGTCTTGAACTCCTGACCTCAAGTGACCTCCCCACCTCTGCCTTCCAAAGTGCTGGGATTACAGGCATGAGCCACCGCGCCCGACCAGAAAGTGTAAGCTTTATGAGTATCTATACCTTTAATAGAAATTAATGACTATTTCTGGCCATCTTCCTTCTTCAGAAATAAAAATGGTTATATTCTCATTACTTTTTTGGTAACTTTTTAAAAATAAACGAAGGTGGAAAAATATTTAAAGATAAACTGACATGAGGCAAATTTGATGTTAGCTAATATAGCAGAATTTGTTTTATCAATTTCTTGTAAATTAACTATTCCAACTCATTTACTCTGGTGGTCTCAATATTTAAAGTTTTTAGTCAACCAGCATGATTCATCAGCCAAATATTTAGATTAATTCTCTTTTATGAAGCTTAATTTTGAATAGATTTTGTGGAAAATAATTTGTGTAGTTAGGAGAGATGCTATACATCTCTGAAATAAACTACAAACGAGAGCATAACAAATGTCCAGGTGTATATCCCCCATGTGTGCCTACCTTCAAGAAAGTTATTCATCTTTTCCTACTGCTTCACATTTTTTTTCTTAGATATTGCTATGGTACATTTATTAATAAAGAAGCAAAAATAACAATAGATAAAAGAATCATCAGGGCTGGGCATGGTGGCTAATGCCTGTAATCCCAGCACTTTAGGAGGCCAAGGTGGGTGGATCACGTAAAGTCGGGAGTTCGAGGCCAGCCTGACCAACATGGAGAAATACTGTCTGTACTAAAAATACAAAATTAGCTGTGCATGGTGGCGCATGCCTGTAATCCCAGCTACTCGGGAGGCTGAGGCAGAAGAATCACTTGAACCCAGGAGGCAGAGGTTGCGGTGAGCCAAGATCATGCCATTGCACTCCAGCCTGGGCAACAAGAGCAAAACTCCATTTCAAAATAATAATAATTTAAAAAAAGGAATCATCATTATTCACACACAAGCTGTGTTCAGATGTTCAGATTTTGAACCAGGCTTTGAAAGAATTTAAAAAGAAGTGGAAAGCACACTGCTAATCTTAGAAAGGTTATAAATTATAATGATAACAAAGCTTGCTTTTTTAACTTAAAAAAATTAGTAACTATATTTTAGAATCATATTTACTGATTATATATTAGCACTTTCTTATATGGTTTTCTCTCCACTCTTACTCTTAGATGTTATTCTGGGTCTACATACGAGGAAGCTAAATTTATTCACACATATAAGATATTACAATAAAATGATGTAAACAAAATCCAAATGTCTAAAGTCAAGCCACACCATCATCTTATGCTAAGAAATCTTAATTATTTGGGGGGAATTAAGATGGACACCAAATCACGTACAACAAGTAGAATCTCACCAACCATGCTGGGTAAATCTCAGGTTTATTACTAGACTAGGAATTTACAGAAACTGTCTAGCAATAGAGCTGGCAATTCCTATGCAATCACGACCCTCATCTGGAGTTTACAGCATGAGCCTGGCGACCAGCCAATATGAACAATGTTTAAATTTCTTTATGGCAGCTCAATGAGCCTTCAAGCATTCATCTGCTTTACCTACTGTGCTTAATAAAAAGTGAGCCAATGCACTTTCTCATTTTCTTTTCATCACTAATAAGAGCAACCATCAAATGTATGAAGGATGGAGTCAGCATTTCCTTTCAGCTCCTTTTCCTAATAGTTCTGCACTGAAGCACTCATAGAACACCATGATGCCACCCATCATCTTGCATAGATTTTGATTTATTGGGAATGATTGTAAGAGGAGTTTTCTTTAAATGATAAAAAAATAGGTTTTAAAGCAGCATGCATCTTGTCACGAAAGCATAAAAAGTATAAACAATGAAGTCCTTGGTAATTACTTCTGTTCTTGACTATCACTGTTTTTGAAGAGTTTTATTATATTAATGAAAGGGTTGTTTTAAATAAGCTTTTAGATTTTGTAAAGCTTAAAAGACTAAGAAATATTTAACAGCAACACAAAAGTTTGTAATCTATAATACCAATAACATTTTCAAAGAAAAATATTTTCACAAATGAACCTTGTATAAAACAACCAGGTCAGATACTTAAGAAGTCTGTAAATTTCAAGCCACATTCATTTACTTAACAAAGTGTAAAGATTCATCAGTACGCATTATCACTTCAAGTTTTGGAAGTTATACATATTGTATTTATTAACACATTGTGTGTGCTGCTTCATTCTAAAAGCAATACAAGAAACATAAGAATGTGTGCAGCAGCCCAATACCATCAGAAATTCAGTTTGATATTCTGTTACAGCCTTCACTCTTTTCAATTTTTTTAGAAACAAAGAATTTAAAGTACATTTGTAAGTACACATTTATTCAATATGTATATGTACTAACTATATAGTGCTAAGTGCATATATGTATACGGACATTTGTAACATGCACACATGTACACATCTATGCCTATATATACTTATATATAATTATATAATATATATTATTTTTGTGTTTTATGTCTATATACATACACATACAAGTATACATATACATCTATATATATATTTACATGTATGTGTATGTGTGTGTATATATAGGTATTTGTGAGGTTTTTAAAAACCCAATGTCTGTAACAAAAATGCTAGCCAGTTCCCAAACTCATTTCCAATCTGCCACTTGGAGATCTGTCAAGCTCATAATGAAGCATATTGTGCAAGCATACACATTGGGCACAGAGCAAGTGTCTTTCTGAGCCCTGGTTCTCCACTAGCCATCATCTCCTATCAATCATGTCCTCAGCAACAGCAGGAGCAGTGGAAACAGAAGCAGAAGCCATTAGAGGTGTGGCTCAGTTCCACATGCCTAGAAAATAAAGGCCAGAGATGCCCTCTGAAAAGATTTGCGTGTTGGAGGCTTACCTAATTCTATATTAAAGAAAGAAGTTTTTGCCTTTTATATAACATTGCCAATCTTTTTCCTCAACTCTTATAACCAATTTCTCTACCATCCCCTTGGCAGCAACAACTTGCAAATTTTCTCATTATGGTGACTTGTAGAAGCATTTCAGATGAAATTATTAACTTATTATATTATTAAAAGTATCGGGTCTCAGAGTCAGCCAGACCTGAATTTACATTCCGGCATTGTGAAACTGGTCAAATTAGTAAATTATTTTAGACTTGTTCTGATAAAATAAGGCTAATGACATTTACTTCGTAAGGCTTTTGTTGAGGATAAAATAGTATATTATACTAATCACTGGATACATGCTAGGCAATCAATAAATAGCAACTTAAATATATGTATGACTTTTCATAATAGAGAAAGCATTCACGCAATTCAAGATAGATCACAATACATTAAAATGGTGAAGAGTAGACCAAATAGAGTACATAAAGAGGACAAATAAAATAATGAGCTTAATATTTACAAGGCATGTTGATAGAGCGTTATCTATGTATCTGTTTGTCAGCTATAGGGAGATGTGTCATTCTGTGTCCTTCTATAGGGAATGAAAACAAGATACAATGACCATTACGCGAATCAATATCCAAAAGCAAAAGCAAGTGAGTAGCTCAAGGAACACAATCACTCCCACTCTTGGAGTCAGAAGCAAATGGCTGTGACTGGTCCAGTAAAAAGTACTGAATAACATCCTGAGAAGTATCCTGACAGTAAACATGTTCTGTGCTTCAGGGACTATTACTGGTAAAGCAGGCTGGTGAGCTTCAGGTTCCTCTGACTCTCTACACCAGGAAGCGAAGAAAACAGTGGTCCCACACAAGTTTGTTCCGCTTTCAAATTTCACTTCTACCACTCAAATTGCAGTTGAACCACTGACTAATCATGACCTTGGACAATTGCCCGATTTTTCTAAGCCTCTGGTTTTCTGTCACGCAAAAATCAGGACATGATACCACCCACCTTATATCTTGTTGGGAGGATTAAATGAAGTGCCAAGCTCAGATACATGCTAAAGGAAAGAAATGGCTATTTTTAAAAGAAACAGCTGATACTGAGGCGCTATTCTAATTGTCAAAGGAGCACCAGTCCTAGAACTAGAGCATAGAAACTTTTTTATACAAAGACTATTAACACAATATATCCTGGAATAACCACATCTACCTGTCATTTTTGTATTAGTACCACATTACAGAAAAAAAAGGAGTCAAACGTCAGAACTGATTTCATGTCAACATGTCAGAACATCCTCAAAGAAAACTAACTCTGTAACAGCTGTCTGAACTGTTTGCATATGGAAACACGTTCAACCTCCAAATGCTTCATCTTTGATATCTCTTCTATTACTCCACATTCTCCAAACTCTACCCACTGAATGTCAGTCACTTTAACCAGCTCTTCGCAGGTAACATTCTTTTCAGTTTTAACATATCCATCTTCATGTCACTATTCCTGAAATCTTTCTTCTTTCTCCCAGATAAAACATCTTAGTTTTGTTTTTCTTGCAGATATGTCACTTTTCAATGATCTAAGTAGTTAGTGGGACTTTATATGTCTTCAAAAATTCACTGATTTTAAAGAAAATCCCTGAAAAAAAAAAGTGTCCTGAAGTACAGTCACAAGATATCGAGTTCCAATTTGGGCTCTGCTAATGCATAATTTGAACATTTAGCCTTAATATACATCTCTGTAAAGGACAGGGATTAGACTACATCAGAGTTTCTCAACCCTCCCACTACATATTTATATCTTGGTCTGCCTAATTCTTTACTATAAACATTGCCTTGTGCATTATAGGATATTTACCAGCATGTGTGGCATCTAAATAGGAGGTGCCAGTAAGCAACTTATTCCTTCAGCTGTGAGAACCAATAATATTTTTAAACATTGCCAAATACCTCTTGGAGTCAATATCACCTGGGTTAGGAACATTGGTGTTGACTCCAGAATTCTATGGCTACTACACTGGAAGGATCCGTATTAGTATTTGGTTTCTTAATATTTCCACTAAAATCTAAGTTCCTCAAGAGCAGGAACATTTTTCTGTTTTGTTTAATGCTACATTTCCAGTGGACATTTGGTACAGTAGACACTAATAAATTGTTGTTGACAAAAAAAATGAGCAAATGATGAGATATTATACTCCATGAAGATTGAAACCTTAACTCTTTGATGACATTTTAGCAGCAGATTATGACTCTCTAAACAACAATTGTCTTTCATGCTTACCACACGTTTTTTCTTATGAATAGTATGCTTGCTTCCTTTTGACACAGATACAGTTCGTATCTCCTGTAAACTCCAAGATGCTTTACAGTAAGAACTATACCCTTCTTCCCCCCAATTCAATACATTAATCAATTCTGAATGCCATAAAACATTTATGCATGATTACATATAGATTGAAATATTCTAAGAATTTCAATATAGAAACATGAGCTAAACAGTAAATAAATCCAAATCTCTGAAATACAAATTTTCTTCTCCAATAACTACCAGAGAAGCAAAAATATTCCTTTCCAATCATTTATATGTTCAGATTCACTTGTCAGTTTCATGAAACTTTACATGTTCCTGGTGCATAAATTCAGGTATTCTCTCATCTCATAGCATATGCTTTCTCTTTATTGAAAGTTAGTCTTCATGTCAAAAAAGCCACAGCTGTTTTCAGTTACAGCATTTTCTTTTAACCTTTTGTGGCATTGCAAGTGACCATTGAATGGAGAATTCAGAATATTTCACACTCAGGGTCTTTCTACATTTGAAGCCATTCTTGCTTTATATTTGTTTATTTTCAATAATACAAAAAGTCTGTGGCGGATTATGTGGGGTTTATGGGTTTCATGATCTCAATGACTTGCCTTTGGAATCCCTGGGGTTTCTTCTCACAGAATGAATCTGCGATTAGATGTCCACGTTATGATTGTGTTTCTAAATGACAATTAACACAAATTGCGGAGATTTATAGGAGTAGTAGTAAGAATATGACCAAAATTTAGATTTTTTCAAAAAAACTATACTGGATTCTGTTCCTGGAAAAGTCATCCATGAGCAATTACAGAGTCATCTGCCAACAGGGTGTTTTATCCACATCCTGGAAGATAAGAAGCTACAGCAGAAGAGCATATATGCAGTTTTTCTAGTTACATGATTATTTCCAAAAGGCTCTTTCTTTAAGAGCACTTTCATCAAATATTATCAACACTTATACTTCTTTACAATTGCTCTCTACTAAACTTCAGTGCCAGCTGTCAGATCTGTAATGTAAACCCTTATTAGCTCTCATAAGTTCTACTCTGGAACTAATAAGGGATTGTCAAAACTCTAAACACAGACAGAAGTAGAAGGGGTGGAGAAATCACAGGAAAAAAGGTGGAAAGTGTTCAATGAATCTGTACTGACAAAGCAATCTTTGTGAAACTATTACCAGTGTATTTCACAGAATCTAAGTCCATTAAGAGGGGAAAAAAAGATCTAGTTCTCAGTTTACTTTGTATAGGGTTTTATTCCCCTTATGCTGGAAGAAGTTGACTAAAAATATGAAACATTAGTTGGAAAAGTTAATGAAATGTCAATATTCTTTCTTTGGAATCACTACATGTATTCTGAAAAAAAATGGTTACATTGTGTCTTGAAGGTTTAAAACACAGAAGCTTTTATAATATCTGAATAGTTAGAATAAGAAGAGTAAGTTTGAATTGAAGGTGAATGTTTTTTATAAAAGCTAAAAATTATGTAAAATGTATGCTTTAACAGAAGTTAACAAAGTGGCATGCAGCAAATCAGAACTAAGGAAGGTTATCCATATAAAAAAGCTTAAGCTAAAGAAAAGGAATTTCGAGACTTTATTTAGGGTTCAATCAGCCCTGACAGTAAATTATGGTAGCAGATTCATGAGCTAATTGACAAGATAATATTCATTAAAATGATAGAAGAATTATAAATTTTACGTATTCACAATAACCAATATCCCACCCCTCAAAGAAAAAGAAGCTTAGATGTGTCTTTTTCTTGGACAACTTCAATCACTTTACAGGTAAGTTTACATTTAATATCTATTTAGTGAGTTGTCTACAAAGCAATGTTCTAACCTTCCTTCGGAAAGGAAACTGAAAATTAAATGATGAAAACAACCCCTTTCAAGTAAAATGAGAGCCACTTTTTTTTCTGCAACTGAAATTATTTTTTGATGCCTTAGATTCCCATATTGAATACTGTCCAGGGAAGCTTAATCCGTATATTACCATAGCCTCTCAAACAAATAAACTACTCACTGGACACATTATTTACATTTCCCAAAGATTACACATTTGGCATATAGATAGTACTTAAATTACTATTTGCACATTTGAAACACTAGACCAGACAAGGCATCTAAAAGCCCAAAGAACTTAGTATAAGAATAATAATTTAATGAAAAGAACTTGATACCATAAAGCAGATACCTTACAGCCATTTGATAAGGAATGCCTGTGACCTAAATTAGAACTTTAGAAATATACTTTAATAATGACCTATAAAATTATCTTTCGGGTTGGTATAGAGTGAAATGCCTATTTAAAGAAAAAGAATTTTTCTCTGAACAGATTGATGAGATTATATTACTAAAGGTAACCCAAATAACGTAAAACAGTTCATATCTTACTAAAAAATTGTAAGTCTTATTTAATTATAATCCTGTATAAGAATGTTACTAACATTTATGGAACTTCCTGTGATTTTTAAAAGGCCTGTTACAGTGGTTCATTGCTGATCATTTAACTTATTCATTATGAGGTTTTCAAATGCTTAGATATGAATTTGTTGTACCCTCTAAATTTAACCACAGACATATCTCTCCTAAACATGTTTGCAATTAAATTGTTTCTGAGTGTTCAAAATAATCTGATTTGTAGTATATACAGAACAAAAAATTTGCATTTCTTTCTATTATTCTAAGCATGCAAATACATGGTTTAAATTTATATTGTTTTTATACAGACTCACAAATGAACTACAATACTTAAAGAAGTCTCAAACCAAATACATTCCTTTGATTTCTCTCACTTTACATATTAAAAAATAAGTTTTTACTTTAACAACTTTTTAGATAGTGCATTGACATAATTTGATCAAAGATTTGTGACATTCCAAGTGATCATTGCCTTTATACTATTTGGGTGATTCTTACATATACATAATAACTACCTAAAACAAAGCAAATAGATAAGTTAGCTCTATCCAGAGTCAGGTAAAATATTTCAACAGATATTTTTTCTTAGTTGCTTACTTATTTTTGAGTCACATGATTCCTTCAGGGCAAGGACATTATTTATTGGTATATCCTTTCCCACTAACTAGGTTAGTCTTTTATAGAAGGAATGCTAGGACACAAACACAATATGAAAAAAACCTGGGCTTAACATTTTTGAAATGTAGCATTTCAATTTTATTTTTCTATTGCAGTTGTTTGCTTATTTCCTAAATCATACTTCCTTAAATCAGTTAAAACCCAAAGGTCTTTCTGAATATACAATATAAAAATGTATGTTTATTAAAAAAGGCACTTTTGAAAAATCAGTGGAAAAGATCCATAGTATAAAAAAAGAGACTGAGTCCAATACCAGATGGGAAAAATCAAGAGTGACTGTTGTTTGGAAGAAAAATGAAAGTTAACAATAAGATCACGGAGGAAATATCACTCATGGTTTAACAGATTAGAGGTTTAATTGAACAAAAAAAATATCTCTTCAGAAAAGCACAGTCCTGTTTGGAAGAAGGTGGGTAATCAATGAATAAATAATGAATATGCAAAATATAATTGAAGACATATTTTTCTCTCTTACAATATCTCTAATGTCTAAGGTAAGCTGTTGAGTGGGTGGTTTTGTCATATCTAAACATTTTAAAACAGACTGAAACAAGAAAAAGAGGAAGGTTACACATTTCAGGGATTCTGATGACTGACAGCAATGACGTTCAAATACCTTGTGTCCAGTGATATATACCATGCAATGGGCTAAGCAATACATCCACCGGCCGTTTGGAAGGTCCCCCCTTTTGTGGATGAAGAAACTAAGGCTTAAAATGTTTAGTCACAAAATGAATAAGCTGCATTCCTGGGACTCCTGAGCTCAAGCTCTCAAACACTTGTTAGTGACAAGTGCCTTTGGCTAAGTAGAACAATTAAATACAAATTGAAATTTGAAGACAAGTGCAGCGGAGTTTTTGGCATTATGCTAATGTACATAATTGGTGAGAAGGATGCAGCAAACCACCATGGCATGTGTATACCTATGTAACAATCCTGCATGATCTGCACGTGTACCCCAGAACTGAAAGTATAATAAAAACAAGACATAGAATCTTGTATAAATCAGAGGCTTGATAGCTATTAGAAAACTATAATGTATCTGTTTTATTTGTCAAGTGAAAGTTATTTATCTTATTACTTATCAGTGCCATGTTTTTATTAAAATAAATTCATTGCTTTGAAAAACCATGGATGTGTAACTGCTAAAGGCAAAGTGGAAACAGACAGCTGCCATTTTAACCTCAGGGCAAGGAAATTTTTCATAACTGAAGGTAAGAAACCCAAAAGAACTATCTTTTGGGTTTGTGTTGTTCTATCCTCCCTCGCCAAAAAAAAAAAAAAAAAAAAAAAAAAAAAAAAAGAGAAAGTGAAGGGGGTGGAAGAAGAAGGTGGAGAAGGAGAAGAGGGGGAGAAGAACCTGATAACATAAAGCGTCTTAAT
>CAUYNB010014748.1:0-28158 GCA_963574225.1 Lagothrix lagotricha | reverse complement strand
GAAGCATTCCCTTTGAAATCTGGCACTAGACAAGGATGCCCTCTCTCGCCACTCCTATTCAATATAGTACTGGAAGTTCTAGCCAGAGCAATCAGGCAAGAAAAAGAAATAAAGGGTATTCAAATAGGAAAGGAGGAAGTCAAATTGTCTCTATTTGCAGACGACATGATCGTATATCTAGAAGACCCCATCATCTCACCCCAAAATCTCCTGAAACTGAAAAGCAACTTCAGCAAAGTCTCAGGACACAGTAGATATTTTTAAAGTTCTATCCTTGGATAACTAAAGGATGGAGGGATGAGTAGCCTCTGGGCAGTCACTGTCTGCTGCGATTGTTGGTAACTCCGGCCTGGCATAGATCCACCTTGGGAAGGACGACAGAGACAGAGTTGTCCACTTTGGGTCCATGAAGAGCTTTTGAATTCATTTGGTTGGAAGAATTTCCTTCATTGCTCCTCATAGCATAAGTAACATATTTGCACCTCCGTGACTTTCCTATATTCAAATTTGTAATAACACTTCGGTTCCAGACTAAATGAGAGATTCATACCCCTTGGACTGAATGACAACAACCCTGAGTTTCTCAGTAGACCAGGCCTTAGACACAAATATCAGGTGGATTGAGTATTTACCTCCTTATGTCAGGGCCACGGACTCAGTCCTCACTAGAGGAGACATGGAATTATCTCTGCTAGGAAAGCTAATTTGCTTTATCTTTAATTACAGGAATCCAAGATTGCTCAGTGTCTGGTTATTCAGGGAATGTGCAATAGCTTTGAGTGACCCATTAAGTGTATTGATCAATTGCTAATGATAAATAATAAAGGATTCTGGCCAAAGGAAGCAAAAATACTATTTACCAAAAGTAATTAACCCTTCTGTTTCCTACCAACCAACAAACCCTCAGACAAAAATTCTCCTTTCTTAATGGCACAGTAAGATTAGTAAAACTTTCCACAACAGAGTCAAATTCTTGCTCTGTTCAAGTTTGTATTTGGCATTGGTATGCATTTGGGAGTTACATGGACTTATACAGGTTTTTGCATGCAACTCTTTAAAAAGAAGTCATTGCTTTAAGATCACACGGGTAAGGCCTATTTTGGAGGTGAAAACAGGAAGCGCCTAGACTGTCTTAGATTGCTGGTAGCTGCACTTATTAGTAAAAGCACCCTGGAAAACTTCTTGGCACTATTTACTAAAGCTGAGTATCTACTTATAGATATCTAAATGCCTAGCTCCAGAATTCCATTCCTGTGCATCTTCCCAAAAGAAATAAGAATTTAGTGGTAGCATACATTAAAAAGCATGTATAGGGGTATTTCAGAACAGTTTTATTCATAGTAGCTTCAAACTAGAAGCACCCAAATGTTCATCAACAGCAGCATGAATAAATACATTGTGGTTTAGTCACACACACACCGGAATACTGCATAGCAGTGAAGGAGAACAAACTATTGTTACTTGCATAATATAAATAAATCTCTGAGATGTGAAGTTGATCAAGAGAAGGCAAACACAAGAGGGGAGGGTAGATATAATTTCATTTATCACAAGTTCAAAGCAGGCAAAAATAATTTGTAAGAACATTTTTAGTTGGTGAGAAATCTGTGGAATATTGTCGATTTTACAGGCTCAATACCCAGCTATTCTCTGATTTCATAGTTGTCTCCATAGCAATAGTCACAGACTCTAAAATGGGTAGCCTCTTCAACAAAAGAAATAGTCATTCTCAACAGCTGCCTGTGAAAGTGGGCAATACCCTGTTAAAGAGGCACCTGCAGAGATGTGGCACTTCCTTCTTTTCCTTATTTAGAGGAATTATTTTGCCAATTATAATACTAATACAACACCGAATGAGAAAACCATGGAGGCCTTTTATAACCAATGTCTTAGGGACACGACTAACATTCACTTAGAAACTAACATTTCCATTCTGAGAGTTTGTGATTCATCTGATGGGAATTGGATACAGGAAATGGAAATTCTGACGATGCTTCCCCCCTAAATTCTTAGCTCACTTATACCCAGAGTGACATTAAAATGAAAATGTTCTGGCTGATGGTCTTGTTCTTTTTCTGTAAGTTCAGGAGCAAGAGTAGTTTTTAAGAAATGACACAAACTCAGTTTTGGTTCAACTTGTGTTTGCTTAGCTCTTATAAGATTAGAAATGGCCATACATACTTTACATTCTTTGATTATGTTTATAACTCTATAAGGCCAATAAAGCACATGGTACTGTTATTTTTCAGGTAGGGAAAATGAGGCTTATCAAGGTGAAGTCACTGATCAAGGTCATACAGCTAATATTTAGGCTGGTGCAAACTAATTGTGGTTTTTGCAATTATTTTTAAAAGCAAAACCAGCATTACTTTTGCACCAAAGTAATAAATGTGCAGAGCTGAAATTCAAATCCAAAAGGGTCTGTTAGCAAAGTCTATGTTCTTTCTACCACCTGGCTTTTTTACCCCAGTAAAGACTGTCCTCTTCCCGGACATCTGCAGAGAGGTAGATGTTATATGTTCCTTATTACCTTTAACAATCTGTTTACAATCTAATTAGGAAAGTTTCATACATCTAAGACTCATCTCACATTTTCCTTAAATGAATTCATTTAATTTTTCAGGAAGATACTGAGCCAAATCTCAGTTTTCCCTTTTCTGGCTATCTCTTCATTTCCTTAACTTTCTTCTTCACAAATAATTGTTACCAAAGGTCTTCAGCACCCACCTCAAATATGACATTGAAAACTAGAGCTGGAGCTTGTGAGAGATTTTGGACTCATTGTTTCATTTCTAAATGTAAATGTTCTCTTAATGATAATAAGTGACTGAGTTATCTCATTCTGGAAGCTTCTTGGCCAAGCCTGACTGCTTGTGTTTCATATTCTCAGATAACCCCTTTAACCAAAGGAAGAAGAAAGTGAAATAAATATCTGTGTTTTATTCTCTGTTATCTTTAAAATAAATATTGTAAGCTTGACTTGGGTGCAGGGGCAAAACTAGGAAGAGATGACAGGGTATGCTCAAAACTTTAAGTAGCCTCTTGTGTCCAATAGTGTGGATAAATGCTCACAATTTGGAAGAAATCTGAAATCCCTCCAAAAACCTGTTGTGTGACCTTGGTTAGTTAACTTTTCACAACTTTAGTTTTCTTATCTCTAAAATGGTGGTCTTAACACTATCTACATAAGATAATGCACACTTATACTAACCCCCAGTATAAATGCCAATCCTTTTCATCATTGCATGTTTTGTATTTAACCCTTTGGCCTTAGCATCTGGATCTACTTCAAGCAGGGTGGTCACAGCATCTAAAAGATTCACATTGCTGACTCCACTACCTGATTTTAGTGTGTTGGTTTTCTTAGCACCTAAATTGATGTGGAGCTCAGTGCTGTCTTACAATGTTTGGAAACAGATTTCATTTGTTTCTCTGAGCATGATCACCCTCACGACTGAGTGACTAAGGGCTTCTTTCAAATGCTCTAGGAATGGTGGAATCCATTAAGAAAAATTGTCAGGGAGTGGAAGGATAGAAGCTATCTGCAAATGCCCTTAACTGAAACCACAAAGTTGCAGAGCAGGTTATAGGGGAGATAACTTGCTCATTCAACCCCGTAATGAGAGAAGGTGGTTTACACACCAACCAAACTGATTTATAAAGTGAAGTTTAAGAGCTCAGCCTTTAGTATCAGAGAGACCTTGGATCAAATCTCAGGTCTGCTACTCACTGGTGTGGTTTTAGGCAAGTTTCTTAAGCATTTTGCATATCAATTTCACAATCTTTAAAATGAAAAGAATAAAAATATTTACCTTATTGGGTTGTTGTGTGAGAATTAAGTTGTCTGACACATAATAAGCATAATCCAAATTGTAGTCACTATCACCTCAATGTTATTATCATTGTTATTTTCCTCAAGTGCTGGGTAGCCTTGTATATCCTGCCTTTAACACTTTCTCATTCTACATTAACAAGGAAGGGAGACGTTCTTTGCATCTGTGGTGGCCATTAGTGCTGCTTGCCAAGTAGTTCTGGTTCTCTTCTCTGCTGGGCATGTGGTAAGGCTATACTCTCAGCTCTCCTTGTATTGAGTGAGTCTATTTCTGGCCAGTGGGTTGTGAGAGCAAGTGATACGAAACTTATGGCATAAAGCATTTAATTTCTGGTTTGAGCCCCTTCAGAGCACTCTATTCCCTCTGGCATGGCAATTCATGATATTGGACACACTGGCTGCTCCATCAGCCAGAGTGTCTGAAGTAGACTGTGAACCTATGAAGTATCGTGAAGTACAGTCCTTCTGTCACTTCATGATGGTCTTTTTAGCCACTGAGATGATGGGGTTGTTGCTATGGCATATCTGGCCTACCACGACTGACATCACATCCCTACCCCTGGTCTAGTGCTTCCCAACTGGTGGTGATTTAGCCCCTGCCACATCTCCTGGTGACATGTGACAATGCCTGGGGACATTTTGGTTGTCACAAATAGAAGGTTGTGCTACTGATATCTAGTGGGTAGAAGTTAGGGATGCTGCTAAACATCCTATAATGCACAGCACAGCCCCTAAAACATCGAATTATCCAGCTGAAAGATGTGAATAGTACTCTAGTCCAATACCGAGCTCCTCTCAGCCTCTTATACTGCTCACCCTATCTCACTTCCTATGATTGGATAATATAGCCGGAGTGGCAGGTCCACCGCAGGCACATGCTCATTCCTTACTAAGCTTCTAAGCTTGGTGTCCCGGGACACTGACAACTAAGATGGGACCAATAATCATTCTGTCATGGATATTCTGCAGGCCACTCCTTCAAAGGGTACCTTCAGGGTTGCACCAGACTGGGAGACCAGACACTGCAGGAGAAACAAAACCGCTTTCTCCTGCGAAGGTCTCTTTCTGTTCTTCCATTGCAAAGCTGTTATTTTGCCACTGAGTTGTATACTTTCCTGGTGTCTTCTGGCAAAATTGCACAAAAACAATATTCTAGATCATGACACATTTTAGTTTGAAGGTTTGGAAGGGAAGAGGAATTTGGTATAGGTATGAGATAGCCATTTGGGCCCAGGCTTCTGACAGTCCAGTATCTGTGAGCAGTTTGAGCTGATATTCTAACAGACCTCTTTCAAAGACATTGACTAGCAGAGATTTAGAAGTGACATGTCCAAGGTTACATGATTAGAGATATAACCATGACCACAAGCAAGACCTGCTCATTCCCTCATCTTTAGTCTTTTTAAATCTATGTTGGAGAGGAAAGAGGGCTTGGTGAGTGGGTGATGAATACAGTGCATAGTGCAATTACTTTGGCCTTCCAATTCTGATGGTCCTGAAGTTTTGATTTTACTTTATCCGTATTTCAGTCTCCTGTATAAAAGTTGTGATGAAAATCAGGAAGGACATATGTAAAATCTTTAGTCAATGTCTGGCATATAGTTCTCACTCACTAAATGGTGGCTATTACACCATTGGGAAATTTAGCCCTTACTTCTGGAGCAGAGGGTGGAGCTGAGAGGGATGGCACAGAGGGATGGCTGCTGCCTTCTTTAGAGGTATAAAGAAGTCTGGAGAAGGCAAGGTAGGGAGATGGCAAAAATCTCAAATGTCAGTATCATGTGTGTGATGGTGCCTTAATATTGTCTTACCTTCCACACTGAGGTAGTCCACATTTATCACTGTAGTTTACTAATAACTTGTGCCCCAAATTAGTTTGCTTCATTGGGATGTATACTCTCTAATCTCAGAACAAGACAGTGTCCTTTATACTGGCAAAGCTGGGATTCTAAACTTCTGAAAAACTATCACAAGTACTAGCTCTCCAATTGGCACTAATTTTACAAAGCCAATGAATTGCAATGTGAGATAGGAATACAATTTGTCAACACATAGTTCTTGAGGCCTACGATACGTGAGGCACTGAAGAGCGAGGAGTGAATCAGACAGGCCAGCTCCTGCCCTCGTGGAGCTGATTTCCTGGTTTAAGAAACTGATCATATGTAGAAAGAAAGACAGAAAGAGAGAGAAAGAGAGAGAGAGGAAGAGAGAGAGAGAAAGAAAAAGGGAAAGAAAGAGAGAAAGAGAAAAAGAAGGAAGGAAGAAAAAAGAAAAATAAAGCAAGAGAGAAAGAAACAGAAAGAGAAAGAAAAAGAAAGAACAGAAAGAAAAGCAAGGAATAAAGAAAGAAGAAAGAAAAAAGATAGTAATTTGTGCTGAAAAGAAAATAAAAGGATGCTAGGCTAAGAATGGGTCAGTGATCACGCTTTCATATTCAGTGAATGCTCCCTGGAGGTGGAGCCACGTAAGCTCAAACATAAGAAATGAGAAGTATGTAGGGGTAGTATCTTCAAGGGGGAAAGAACAATCTAGAAAGAGAAAAAGGCAGTCCTATCAGACCTTTTATCCACATCGTCTCATTTCGAACTTCATCATAGTCTTGTGAAGGACAGATTTGTGGTAGGCAGCATCTAACAGGCCCCTAATTGTCTCTGTCTTGGTATTCATGACCTTGTGTTATCTCTTCTTGCATGAGGTCTGGATCTAGTGACTTGCTCCTAACAAATCAGACACAGCAAAAACCATGGAATGTCACTTCAGTGATTAGGTTAGAAAAGCGTATAACTGCTCTCTCGCAAGCAGATTCTCTCTTGCTGGTGCAAGCTGTCAAGCTGGAAAGTGTCACATGGGAAGGAAGCAAAGACCTCAGTCCAACAGCCCACAAGGAACTGAATCTTTCCAACAACCACTGAGTGAGCTTGGATACAGATCCAGCCCTAGTTGGGAGGATTGTGACTCTGGCCAGCACCTTCCTTGCAGCCTGTGAGAGATCCTGAAGAAGCAGACTCAGCTAAGCCATACCCAGATTCCTGACCCTCAGAAAAGGGAAGATAAGAAATGTGCGTTGTTTCAAACAACTACATTTTAAAGGAATGTGTTACACGGCAATAGATAATATAGCATTCATGCATTTATTCACTGATTCACTTATTCAACAAATCCCTTTTGAGCTTTCCCGCATGCCAGGCAATGGCCTAAGGAAATAAACATGCATCTTACCATCTCATAGACTCAGAGGGAATGGTGTGCTTGGTACTAAATGACAGGACGAGTGTACTCTGTACTTTTCCAGTGGTTGCAATGTCTTGTGGTGGAAACAAATATAAGGGAGATATAACTCTGTCTGGCAGAGTCAGAGAAGGCAGGAAGTGAGGAGGCTGAGGCTCAGTGAGGCTAAGAAGTTGCTCAAGGTCACAGAGCTCTTCTGATGCATTCTGCTCTGTTCAGTTTGATGGAGGGTGTTCGTTTATCTCCAGTGCAAGACTATTTTGACCTACAATACTCGGTGGCTTTTCTCTTGTGCTCCTTGCTAATCTAGAAACTATATGCTGAAATGCGTTCTTTCTTGCAAATGTAAATTAGGCAATGGGTTAATTAGGGTTCTGTGACAAAGATTAAGTATACTTCCAATTAACGTTCATAAACCAGAAATCAGACCACTCTAATCTAACTCATTACTCTGTATGCATTTGATCACAGTTGGGGTCACCCATCTCTACAAAGGCAAAGATGCTGGTATCGGTCAGAAAATGATTGACACCATACTTCATGATGGAATCAAATTAGCAACAGAAATTAGTTACATAGAAATGTAACGAAGGCAAAGATGCCAGAGCATGTATGGATGCTTCAGAATTTGAAGGAACTTGCCTGAGAGATGAGCCTAATGTTTTTAATTTGTTTTGATAATTTGCCAAATCTGCAAACCTAGAAGGACTCTAATTAAAGTTAATGAGAAAGAATCTCCATTTTAAAAGTCTTAGTAACTTGTTGGTTTTGTACAGAGCTCTTGTACATTTTTCTCCTGAGGTCACGACATGTATGACATTCAAAATTCAAATTTAAAAGGCATTGATATATTTGGTTTTATTCCTTTCATTTTTTCTATTTCTTTTCTTAGTTTTCTTCCCATTTTATGAGGTATATTTGTTTTAAAGCATATTTTATTTATGAGGTATACATATGAGGGAAAAAATATTAAATTTTTAAATTTTAATTTGGATAGTCTTTGAGGAACAGGTGGTTTTTGGTTACATGGATAAGTTCTTTAGTGGTGATTTCTGAGACTTTGGTGCACCTGTCACTCGAGCAGTGTACACTGTACCTAATATGTAGTCTTTTGTCCTTCACCCCACTCCTACCCTTCCCCCTGTGTCCCCAAAGTTCATTTTGTCATTCTTATGCCTTTGCAACCTCATAGCTTAACTCCCACTTATAAGTGAAAACATGCAGTCGTTGGTTTTCCATTCCTAGTTACTTCTTTCATTCCGTTTTATGGTGAGTAGTATTCTGTGGTGTATATGTACCACATTTTCTTTATCCACTTGTTGGTTGTTGGACATTTAGATTTGTTCTATATTTTCGCAACTGTGAATTGTGCTGCTATAAACATGCATATGCATGTGTCTTTTTCATACAATGACTTCTAAATGGACAAGTTTTAAGGGCACAGTTTGATGAATTTTTACATGTGTACCCATTCATAAATACCACCCAACTCCAGATATAGACCAATGCTTCACAAAGAGCTTTCTGTGATGGTGGAAATGTTCTATGTCTTTGCTACATGTGTGACTTGTGGCTGCTAAAATGGATAGTGGCTAGTGTGATTGAAAAACTGAATTTGACATTTATTTAATGAGGGAGTGACTACCATTTTGGTTATTACGGACATAGAACATTGCCATCATCTCAGAAGCCCCCTGGTGCACTTTTAAATCAGTAATTACCCGGTGCCCCCTCCTTTTCCCTCTCAAGTAGCCACTATTCTGATTTCTATTGCCATATATTAGTTTTTCCTGATCTTGAATTTCATATAAATGAAAGCACAGAATATATACTCCTTGGGTTTGGACATTTATCCTCAATACAATGTCTACGAGATTCATCTTTTCTGTTGAATGTGGCAGCATTGTCCTTCTTTTTAAAATGTATTGTTACTATATTCTGTTGTATGACTATGCCATAGTTTGTCCATTCTACTACTGATAGATATTTAGTTTTTCTAACTTTAGAAATGAAACTGCTACAAATATTCTTGTGTATAACTTTTGGTGGACAAATATGCTGATTTCTCCTGGGTATTTACCAAAGAGTGGATCTACTGAGCCTTATCCTCCCCATAGCAATGTAAAAAATGTCTAGCAGCTTCATTATAATAAAATTTTACATTTGCAACATGGCTATTTGTAAAGAGTAAAATAGTTACTTATATTCAAGGGAATGTACAACTAATTGAAGTATTATGGATAATATCTAATAACGAAGATGCAATTACCTTTTGTCCCAGTAATTCTACTTCTAGGTATGTTCCCTGAAGAAATTCTTGATATATATGCACAAGGAGACATGTACAGAAATATTTACAACAGCATTTTTTTGTAATATAAAAAATACACGTATTTCATTGAGTAAATGACAGCTTATCCATATTGTGATATCATCCAGAAAAATGAACAAATAGAGCTATACGTATCAATATAAATTAATCTCTCCAATATATTGATTCAAAAAAGCAGTGGCAGAAAAGTACAGTTCAATATGGTGTATAAAAAGATTTAAAATAGTTAAAACACTACTATAGATCTGTTAAGGTTATGTATATTGGCAATGAAAGTATTAAGAAATTAACAACAAAGCAATAAATGATTATGCATTTGGGGCAGAGTGAAGGAAGGATACTTCAAATGCACCACTACATTTATTTATTAACCTGTGTAATGGGTACACAGGTGTTGGTGCTACATTAAGTATCATTTTGCATGTCTTAATTATTATATAATAATAATGAATTCCGAAAGTGGTGGAGACTGCTAAGCCTGCTCTAGTATGCATTTGCACTTCCTTCTATTCCATGCTTGAATCCCTCAACCCCTGCAAGAGTTGAATCCTGTACACAGCTGCCCAGCTAGAACTATGTCTCTCAGGTTTGTGGTAAAGAAATGTGGTCATGTGACGGAGTTTTTGCTAATGGGATCTGAGCAGATGTGAGTACAGCTTCCAGTTTATATTCTTAAAAAGAAACATCTTGTCTATCACTGCCTCCTTCTATTTACTTTGGGCTGAATATGAACGGTTGGTGGTAAGACAGCTTTGGTCCCATGTATACAGATGATACCATAGGAAATGATGGTGCAATGAAATTGAAGAACTACCAGCTCAGACTTTTACATCACAGAAGAATAAAGCTCTTTGTGTCTCTTAGGTTATAGTAGTTTAGACTATATCCAACTATTATAATACAGTCAGCTGGACCTGTGGTATCTAACTGATATAATTGATCTCCTCGATTACCATAAGGGGGAATCAGTTTTACAGATGAGGCATGGGAAGCACTGCAAGACTGCAAAGATTCACATGTGGAGTTTGACATGTTGGGTTCAAGTTCTAAGGATGGCTGTGTGACCTTGAGTGAGTCCTTCACCTGTCCAGATATCATTTTCCTTATCTTTAAGGGGAAATAGGAAGACGTCCTCCTTGCCTTGTTGGGGAACTGTGAAGACCAAATAAAATAATGCCAACTGCCTAACTTGGTATAAAATAACTTAGCATGAAGAGAAACGTACTTCACAACCTGATACCATTTCCACAAAACCTTATTTTTTAAACAAATTTAAAAACACAGTTCATTCCAATAGGTTCATAAAGAATTAACAACAGGAACATATTATTTAAAAGACCACTTATAGGAAAGACATCTACAGAGCAAATCTTGGACACTTAATCATCTGGGAGAGTTTGCAGGCAATTATCCTTGTAGGCAAATTTTTGAATAAGCATTTTTATAATTTCTTACATAAACCATTTTGATCCATAAATTCTATAATTTTCTATCTTATTCCATGAAAGAAACAAATACTTAGAATAAACCTAAGGAAAGTGTTGAGTCATTATATAGGAAAAAATAAATTGCCACCTTTATGTTGTTTGTTTCTTTAAAAGAAGTTAGACTGAGTTAGATAGAAAGAGTGGGGAAACAATGCTAGAATATGAAAAGAAGTCCTTATTTCTTTCTAGTGGATTTTTTACTATATTCCTCATACCTGTACAAGTTGCAGAAATCCAAAAACCATGGCAAACAATTCTATCTCCAAACAACAGATTTATTAAACTTAAAAAATCTACGTAAATAAGTCAGTCATATAGGAGGGCAAGGTGGGAAGATCACTTGAGGCCAGGAGTTTGAGACCATCCTAGGCAACATAGTGCCACCCACTCTCTAAAATAATTTAAAACAAAAAAACAAAAACATAGTAGCCAGATGTGGTGGCACATGCCTGTAGTCTCAGCTACTCAGGAGGCTGAGGCAGGAGGATTGCTGAGCCCAGGAGGTAGATGTTTCAGTGAGCTGAGATTGCACCACTGCAATCTGGCCTGGGCAACAGAGTAAGACCCTGTCTTTTAAAGAAAAAAAGAAAAAAAAATAAACGAAAAAGTCGTATCAAGATTCTATAGACATTAATGATGTTCTCATCTTTCTTTTGACTGGGCAAATCAGATCTGTCAGTCTCTCACTTACAAATGCCTAAGAGTTTCTTTTAATCCTTGGAGTAAATCCAAGCTCTGAGCTATTGCCTAAGATGAACTGTGTGTCCCCAGCCCAGTCTTCCAAATGTACTTCCTTTACATTTCTGCTTGGTCTCTGTGCTCCATCTACACTGATCTTATGTCCTGGTATTCTTTAAACCAAGCTCATTGCTTTGTTTCATCAAAAGCACTTCCTTTTCCAGGTATGATCTTCCCTGGGCTGTTCCTTCATTTCCATCAGGCCTCTGCAGAAGGATCACAAACCCTACAGAGACTTCTCTGTCTACATAATCTCAAATGCCACCATTATCCTCTGTCCCCTCATTCTGATGTGTTTTTCTTTATAGCCTATATCTTTTTATGACATGGTGTACCTTTTTTTTTTTCTTGTTTTTCCCATTAAACATCAGTTTTGTGAGAGCAGAAATCTCATCTGTTAGATTTGCTGCTATATCCACAGTTCCTGGTGTATGATAGACAGCACACAGTGTCTGGTGTATGACAGGCACTCAACCTACATTGAATAAATGCACAATTGAACGTTGTTTTATCATTAATGATGCATCCAGTCTGACACACCTTTCACTCTCACCTCACTTTCTATGAGGTTCTTCTGATTTTATTGTAATCAAGGCAGTATTTTAACATGGAAAAAGCAGTGCCTGCCCATTTCAAAGTGACATAATGAAGTAGCTAGTATTTCTTGATGACAAAAGGATCAGAGAGAAAATATGTTACTTTCTCCAAAAGGTATTTGATATAATAAGCTAATGACTCTCCAAGCTGCCAATTAAAAACATTATTGAACTTATCTTTCTACAGTTGCTAATAATTTCTGAAGAAAAAATACTTCTGCATTAAAAAAAAAATTGATGCCTTGTGTGGTGGGTTCCTACCAAAGTCACAGCTGACAGCAAACACAACAAACTCAATAAGTGAGCCCAGGCAAGACCATAAGAACTACCCACCACCTCATTTGTAATTTGTAATCCCAGCATTTTGGAAGGGCAAGGCAGGTGGATCACCTGAGGTCAGGAGTTCGAGACCAGCCTGGCCAAAATGGTGAAACCCCATCTCTACTAAAACCACAAAAAAATTAGCTGGGCATTGTGGTGGGCACCCGTAATACCAGCCACTTGGGAGGCTGAAGCAGGAGAATCACTTGAACCTGGGAGGTGGAGGTTGCAGTGGGTGGAGATTGCACCAGCCTGGGCAACAAGAGTAAAACTCAGTCTCAAAAAATAAAATAAAAAATAAAATAAATTGATTTCTTTTTCATTAGGAGAGGTCAATTACCTTCAGATCTTAATCCCATGTTATATGTAGTGGTTTTATTTACTCTAGCAATAGAAAACATTATTTTATAATAAAACGTTGCCTGTTTACTAAAAGAAATTGGTAAAATAAGTTGGGCATATATTGGCTTTAAACAATTGCATGCCAGGGCATGTCCACAATAATAATAATTTGAGGAACTATGGTGGATTCAAAAGTGGCCACAATCTTTCACTCTGATTATAACCACACCATTTTCAATGTGAATTTGCAGCTCCTCCCATCAAGAGAGGGTGTCTCTTTCTCTTCCTCTTGAATCTTGGCTGAACTTGTAACTTCCTTTGCCAATAGAATACAGTGGAAGCAACAGTATGACAGTTCTGAACCAAGACTTCCAGAGGCCTTGTACTCTCCCACACTTTTACTTAGAACCCTGTCTAATGATCATGTGAAAAAGCCTAGAGTGTGGAATCATTCCAACTGAATTATCCTAGATCAATCTATAGTCATCTGGCCTTCAAACAGAACAAAGCTTCCTACCAAACCCACAGCTGACAACAAACACAACAAACTCAGTAAGTGAGCCCAACCAAGACCATAAGAACTACCCATCTCATTTGTAGGTTTGTGAGCAATAACAAATGTTTCTTGTTTTAAGCAATTGAGTTTAATGATTGTTTGTTATGCAGCAACAGCTGACCCATACAGGTATTATTACAACAGTAAAATTAAAAATCCCTTATAAAGGCAAGGGTTTTGCAGCTTTCTAATGATCCTTGTTAAGTATTTTTGACCTCCCTATAAATAAGAATTTCAGACTTATCTCTTGTCCAGTTCCAAAATCTACTCAGACTCCACACTTACTCTTGGATAATGAGGAACTCCATCTAGCTTGAGTTCCTTTACCTCAGCCAACCTATCTTCTCCTCCCTTCCAATTTCACAGAGGCAGTCTTTCAAAGCTAGCATATCAGCATTGATGCCAGGAAGCAAGCACACCAGTAGAGTTCAGAAAAGTGGACAATTCAAGTTGAAGACAGGGAATGAAAGAGACAAAGGAAGAGATTCCAGATTAGGAATTTACAGTTGCCACAGTAAAGGGAAGTTGGTAGCTAACACTAGAACCCCACTATAGTTACGCCTGTATTTTACTTGTCATCCACTACTCATAATGTTTATTTTAAATACTGTTTGTGTTCATAAGCTATTAACATAATAATGCTGCGTAAGAAACCACCCTTGAAATTGGTGACTTATACTAACATATGTTTATTGCCATGTTCATGGGTCTGTGAGCTAATTGTGGTTCTGTTGACCTAGATTGGGCATGGCTGTAGACTTTAGACTGTGAGCTGCTTTAGAGATGGCTTAGCTGGGCTTGGCTCTAGGCTGTGGGTTGAGTTAGATTTGTTTCATTGTTACATGCAGAGGCCCAGGCTAGAGGGGTAACACCTGTCTGGGGCATGGTTTTCTCTTGGAAGATTCCCAAAGTGCAATGACAGCAAAACCATGTGCACAAGCTCATCTCAAGACCTCTGCTTATTTAGTCTGCTGACAGCCCACTGACAAAGCAAGCATGATGGCTGGGACCAAAGTCAAGGGGTGCAGAAGCTCACTTAATGCCCCACGAGCCATGGTAGGGTATTTAATTTTAATAGAGGGTAACAAAGAATTGAGGCAATTATTCCAATCAACCACATTACACTTATGATACAATTTTGTCTCTACTCTGTTCTATCATTGGGTAAAACAAGATACCAGATATCTCAGATCATTTCTGTTTATTCAGCCTAAACAATTACTTCATCATTCAAACCAGGCTCACCTAGTACCTCCTCTGTGAAGCAGCAGCTGACCAATAAAACCCCATTGTTATCTGATATCTCTAAAGTGCTCCAGCTGTTGAAATTTATACCACTGTTTTATTCCCCTTACTGCCCCCATCACCAGGCCACTAACTACCGTTACCAATGTAGGCTGTCATTTACTGAGTTCCTATAATGTGATGGGCTCTTACATACCTTATTTCTACCTGGTAGTTATTAATATCTGTTTTATAGAAAAGTTAATTAACTTGCTAAAGTTTACATAGATAATAAATAGCTAAGCCTGCATTCACACTGCCACTATATATTACAATTGTCTACTGTTTTACATATTGATTTTTTAACAGTTAGAATGTATTGTGGATGGATTTTGTTCCTTCAAATTGCATTGTATACTTCTTGAAGGCACATCCTCAGGTTGTTCCCTGGCACAATTTAATTGATTGTTTCAATAACTGATTCCAGAGAACCAGCCTACACTACATTATTCATCAGAAAGGAACTGTCTTAAGATGTGAGAATCTGATTAATGGTAGCTAATAATAACTAGCACCAACCACCTTATTAAGTGGGTATTATCCCAGCTGTACAAGGAAGAGCTAGTACCATTCCTATTGAAACTATTCCAAGAAATTGAGGAGAAGGAACTCCTGCCTGATTCTATTAGGCCAGCATCATCTTGATACCAAAACCTGGCAGAGATACAGCAAAAAGAAGAAAACTTCAGGGCAATTTTCTTGATGAACATTGATGCAAAATCCTCAGCAAAATACTGGCAAACTGAGTCCAGCAACACATCAAAAAGCTAATCCATCATGATCAAGTAGTCTTTATCACGGGGAGGCAAGGTTGGTTCAACATATGCAAGTCAATAAATGTGATTCATTACATAAACAGAACGAAAGGCAAAAACTGCATGGTTATCTCAATAAATGCAGAAAAGGCCTTTAATAAAAATCAATATCCATTCATGTTAAAAACTCACAACAAACTAGGTATTGAAGGAACACACCTCAAAATAATAAGAGCAATCTATGACAAATCCACAGCCAACATCATACTGAATAGGCAAAAGCTGGAAGCATTCCCCTTGAAAACCGGTACAAGACAAGGATTCCCTCTCTCACCATTTCTATTAAACACAGTATCGAAAGTGTTGGCCAGGGCAATCAAGCAAGAGAAAGAAAAAAAAAAAGAGAATCCAAATAGAAAGATAGGAAGTCAAACTATCCCTGTTTGCAGATGGTATAATGCTATATCTAAAAATCCTCATAGTCTCAGCTCAGAAATCCCCCGTAGTCTCAGCCCAGAAGTTTCTTAAGCTGATAAGCAACTTCAGCAAAGTCTCAG
Source organism: Lagothrix lagotricha (assembly GCA_963574225.1). Taxonomy (NCBI): domain Eukaryota; kingdom Metazoa; phylum Chordata; class Mammalia; order Primates; family Atelidae; genus Lagothrix; species Lagothrix lagotricha. Next base: position 12,130 of record CAUYNB010014748.1, on the reverse strand, counting down.
GATACAAAAATCAATGTGCAAAAATCACTAGTATTGCTATACAGCAACAACAGTGAAGGTGACAGCCAAATCAGGAAAGAACTCCATTCACAACTGCCACAAAAATAATAAAATACCCAGGAATACAGCTAACTAGGGAGGTAAAATATCTCTACAAGAAGAACCACAAAACGCTGCTCCAAGAAATCAGAGATGACACAAACACATTCAATGCTCATGGATAGAAAGAATCAATATTGTTAAAATGGCCATACTGCCCAAAGCAATTTATAGATTCAATGCTATTCCTATTAAAGTATCATCGAGATTTTTCACAGAACTAGAAAAAAAGTATTTAAAAATTCATATGGAATGAAAAAAGAGCCTCAATATCCAAGGAAATCCTAAGGGGAAAAAAAAAACAAAGCTGGAGAAATCATTCTACCTGACTTCGAACTATACCACAGGGCTACAGTAACCAAAACAGCATGGTACTTTTTTTTAAAAACAGACATAAAGACCAATGGAACAGAATAGAGAACCCAGAAATAAGACTGTACACCTACAAATATCTGATCTTCCACAAACCTGACGAAAAGAAGCAATGGGGAAAGGATTCCCTATTTAGCAAATGGTGCTGGGATAACTGGCTAGTCATATGCAGAAGATTGAAACTGGATACTTACCTTACACCAAATACAAAAATTAACTCAAGATGGATTAAAGACTTAGATGTAAACCTCAAAACTATAAAAACTCTGGAAGACAACCTAGGCAATACCATTCAGGACATAGGCATGGGCAAAGATTTCATGATGAAGACACCAAAAGCAATTGCAACAAAAGCAAAAATTGACAAATGGGATCTAATTAAACTAAAGGGCTTCTGTACAGCAAAATAAGCTATCAACATACAACCTACAGAATGGGGAGAATTTTTGTGAACTATGCATCTGGCAAAGGTCTAATATCCTACATCTATAAGGAACTTAAACAAATTTATAAGAAACAAACAACCCCATTAAAAAAGTAGGCAAAGGACATGAACACTTCTCAAAAGAAGACATACAGGTAGCCAACAATCATATGAAAAAGAACTCAACATCACTGATCATTAGAGAAACACAAATCAAAACCACAATGTGATACCATCTCACACGAGTCAGAATGGCTACTATTACAAAGTCAAAAAATAACGGACGTTGGCAAGGTTGTGGAGAAAAAGGAATGCTTTTGAGTGGAAAAGGTAATATCTTACATTCATGGAATAATTTTTTGAAAGTAAATAATTATTACTGTTATGATGTGATAATTATTTAATTCAGGGGTTAACAAACTGCAGCCATTGGGTCAATATGCCAGCTGCCTGTTTTTGTAAATAAAGCTTAACTAGAACACAGCCATGCCCACACACCTTACATATTAGAAGTAGCTGCTTTCACTACAATGACAGAATTAAGTAGTTGTTGCAAAGATCACGGGGTTCACAAAGCCTAAAATATTTACCAACTCCTAGTTTATTTATTAACTGAAAAGCTTTGTAATTTGGAATTTTATGCGTGCTTTTGTGGGTATGTTCCTCCTCCAAAGAACAACTTTTTAAAAATTTGGCCCAGCTAAGAAACAACATGAAATAGCTACAGTTTTCAGGTCACCCAATTGGCCAGATCATGTATAAGCAATGACAAGATAAGAAAAACGCCATTCCCTATCTTATAACCATCCTCTGAAGACTGCAGGGCTTTGTTAACAATGTTTTTAAAAATTATATCAGGAAACACTTGGATTGCTATGAGTAGAATCTAAATGAGCAATGCAAACAAACCTAAGCAATCTCTATTGAATAGATGCGTCCATTAAAATAATGCATAGCCAATACACAGAATTGAGTCTTCAACTAAGCTTTCTTTTCCTTCAACAAATTTTAGGGGAAAAAAAGAGCAGACCAAATAAAAGAAATTCATAAGAGGCTTAGCAAAATACACACATACCTACCACCTTCCTAAAGTATAGACAGGATCAATAAACTTTCTACTTAATCTCCAAAATCTTCTCTATGGAAAAGATGGCTACTTAGGAACTTGCTTTGAAGTCTTGAAATCCTGAGTTCAAATCCAAGCTTTGTTGCTGACTGGCTGCTTGACCTTGGAAACATTGTCTAATCCCCCTGCCTTTTAGCTTCTTTATTAAAATGTGGTAAAAATGTCTGCTTTAAAGGCTTGTTATGAGGATTAAATATGATGATGCATATAAAGTATTAGGCTTACTGTCTGGCACATAGTAAGTATTTAATACTTGGTAGGTATAATTGAGGTCCAAACTGGAGGTCAGAACATAGATTATGAAGCCTCCGCTAAGAGTTCACTCTAAAAGAAAGATGTGAAATCATTCCCTAGCCAACAAGGAAAAGGAATTAATGTATTTTATTCATATTTTCAAAAAGAGGATTGAAACACAAAGGGTTAACAACAAAATTTAATCAACACACTATACTCCATTACCTAAGCTTCTGCTAATCTAGGTCTGAATCACTGAGGAAGCAAAAAGGCAGCTTGAAAAATTCAAATCACTAGCATGGGGAATCTGGACTGGCTGGTAAAATATTTCTATTTGCAAGGCTGTGATAGATGGCTTATAGGTTTTGTCATTTGGCAAAAGTTAGAAAAAAATCAGAAAATATTATTCTTGTGTGTATTTTTCCTGAAACTACACCTCTTTAACATCTCTGATTACAATTTTGCAGTTCAATGCATATGAAAAGACTTTGAATAAACAAGCATATTTATGATTCCCTTTCGGCAACAAAGGAAAAAGATTGCTGAAATGTCTATAGCAGTTTTGAAGGCTGCATAGAAAATGCCCAATTCCCTGCTCCTTAGATGCAGGATACCAATTGTCTCTCAATTTCTACTTTCCATTGCTGTTAGCATCTTGGTAACAGCAGGTGCAATCAGATAGAAATATCTGGCCATGTGTTCTAGAAATGAGTGATAGAGAAGTAAAAAAAACCATGATAGGGTCTTCAGAAAATTGTTGCTCTGGGAAATTAAATATTGTTCTCTGGCCCTGTACCAATCACATATTTAATACCTCTAAATTTGTTCCTAGTAACTGAGTATATGCATCTTTTTTTGTTTTTGTTTTTCGAGACAGGGAGGGTCTTGCTCTGTCACCCAGGCTGGAGTGCAGCGGTATAATTACAGCTCACTGCAGCCTCGACTTCCCAGGCTCAAGTAATCCTCCCGTCCCAGCCTCCCAAGTAACTGGGACCACAGGTGTGAACCACCATGCCCAGTGAAATTATTTTGTATTATGTTCTGTAAAGATGGCATTTAGCCATGTTGCCCAGGCTGGTCTTGAACTCCTAGCCTCAAGTGAGCCACACTCCTCAGGCTCCCAAAGTTCTGACATTGCACATGTGAGCCACTACACCTGGCCAGTATATACATATTAATCTATTTTCACATTTGAAGATGGCTGAAATTAAAGTATATCTGGCAAGCAGTCATTTAAAACTGGCAGTCCCTTGAATATCTAATGATTTTTAGGGGCAGTGTATGACTTTGAAAAGACTAGGTTAATTTCTGTCCCTCTTTGGCCAATCGTGTGATAGAAGAGACAGATTGAGTGTGGTCAGAAGGAAAGTTTATGCCTGAAAGATTACTGTGACCCTCAGGTGATATCCACATTATAAAACAGGAGTACTGGTAGGTGAATTCAGGTTGAATACTCAAGACCGGTGAAACTGCTGCACTTTGTTGAACCAAAAAAAAATGACCAAACATGCACCGCACCTTGTGTAATGTCGGCATTTAAGCCCCTTAAGGCCATAACTGCCTTGGACATCATTTACTGAATTAACCAATATTTAATTGCACATCTATTTTATGCCAGATATTGTGCTAAGTGTTGGCTGTACAGTGGTGAATGCAACAGACATCAGTTTTCCTCTTAATGAAATCTAGAAGAAGAGATAGACAATAAGAAAGAAAATAAGTGTGCAAAGCAGTATCAGATTGCATTAAGTGCTATATAAATAGGGTATTGTTTCAGGAAGGAAAAAAGCAAACACTGAGGAGCCCATTTTAGGCAGAATGGTAAGGGAAAACTTCACTACAAAGGTTACATTTAAAATGACACCTGAAGGAGCCAGCCTTATGAAAGCCTGTGGGATGGGGGAAAGACAATGTGGCAAAAATCCTTAGGATGCCTCCCACATTGAGTTCTGCTCTACTATAGTTCCACCCTTGAGTGTGGGAGGAACCTAATCAATAGTATATAACTTCTATCAAGAGTATATGCTTCCAATCAATAGTATATGACAAGAATGAAGACATTTTACAGATGAAAATTCCTAATCAGTTGACTCTAAATTAATCTAAAGGGAGACTAACCTCATGGGCCTGACTTAATCAAGCAATCCATTGATTTATTGATTGGTTGTCAGCCTGGCTGGAGTGCAGTGGTGGGTGTGATCATGGCTCACTTCAGCCGTCACCTCCTGGTCTCAAGTAATTCTCCCACCTTAGCCTCTCAAGTAGCTGGAACCACAGATACAGGCCACCATGCCTGGCTAATTTTTAAATTTTTTTTTGTAGAGACTGAGTCTCCCTATGTTTCCCGGGCTGTTCTCAAACTTCTGGCCTGAAGTAATCCTCCCTCCTCAGCCTCCCAAAGTGTTGGGATTTCAGGCATGAGCCACTGTGCCCAATCAGGTGATCCTTTTAATAGTGGGTCTAGAAATCAAAGATCTGATGCACCAGAGACTCTCTCTCCCCCTGTTGTTGGATCTGGAGATTCTTCATCTGCAAGGAAAGTTTTGCCAACAACACGAAGGAGCTTAAAAGTGGATCCTTCCCTGTTGAGCCTCCAGATGAAAACATAACCTGGCCAGCACCTTAATTCCAGCTTTGTGAGACTCTTAACAGAGGACCTGGCTAAGTCATGCCTGGACTTCTGACCTAGAAAAACTATGAGATAATAAACGGGAATTCTTTAAAGCTGCTAAAATTTGTGACAACTTGTTACACAGCCAAGATGACAAAAGCAATAATCTAAGAAGGACAACTATAAAGTCATTGAAAGGTGTGTAGTGAACAAGGAGAATGATTAGTCAGAAGTCACATCATGGGCCATTCTAAGACAAAGTAAGAACGTTTAGGCTCTATCCTCAGCATACAATACGTGATGCCTAGTGCACAGTAGATGCTAAAATCTGCTGAATGAATGAATGATGAAAGTACATTTCTAAATAAAAGCGTTTAAAATTAGCCTTCCATCACCACTTCCCATCTCCAGATTTTAAAACATTTCTTCTGTAGATATTCAGTGAAAGACCATTCATGTAAAGAACTATATTGTTGTTACAGGATCAAGAAAAGCGGTGAAGAAACAGTCTGGTTCCCCAAAGCAAATGTTCAGTCAACCGACCTACCAGAAACTTCTGGGCCAGGAAAAAGCTATGTAGTTATAATGGATATTAACGACTCTGTAATCAGGTATGGATACAACCCAGCAATCTGGGTCACAGTTGAAAGCCTGATAATTTGAAGTTTCTCTTCAGAGTCTAATAAACTGTCTGAAAAGCTGCCAAGTGCTCATCAAGTTAAGGGAAGACAGTACGATAATAAGATAACCACATCATCAAAGGCCATGCTGGTGTTGGTTGGAAGGAAGGAAATTAAATGTTAAGAAAATTAGCAGTCCAATAATGGTAGAGAATCCAATATCGAAAATGCAAAGGTGTTTATATATAAATCAAGTTTCTTGATTTCTTTCTTCTTTCAGACTTATCTGAAAAATCTCCAGAAATTCAGAGAGAATAAATGAAGAGCTTATTGCCATGTCCCATTAGTTGGAGTGTGCATGTTACCCCTGCTGCCAGCTGGGCACATGTAATGGCTAAGGAGAAGGTTGGAGTCATGCTGCACTGAGTTTAGAAGGGAAGAGTGTGATGAGCAACAGAACAACCAGAAATGGCATTTTCAAAGAGCAGAATGGAAACGTCGAGATACGACTGACATCCTTAGCTCATATTCATCACACCTCTTCAAAATTAGCTGGATTGCTTCACTAAGAAGAGTCTATTTGCATTTAAAAATAGATGAAGATGTAGACCCTACTCCTAAAATGCACCTCTGAGGTATTTTTCAAGGGAAAATATCCACACATTTTTGAATAAGGTAGTTAAGGATAACTTATAAAGTTAAGCAGAGGAGTAGAAAGTAGTAGACAGCTGGTGCAACTGAGAATCAAACTGACACCAAATTTGAAGGTCACTAAAGGGAAAGGGGAGAGATGCTGCCTCCTGAAAATGTTTTTAAATATCATGACATCATCACTGTCAACTTCACATTTCATGAAGATGGAAAGCAGGTCTGCCTTAGCCTCATTTCTCAGATAATACAACCTATTCCCAAATTCTTTCACTTAAAAAATTTCTTTTGAGACAGGGTCTCACTCTGTCACCCAGGCTGGAGTGTAGCAGTGAGATCACGTCTCACTTGAGACCTGACCTCCCAGCTCAAGTGATCCCCCCACCTAAGCCTCCTGAGTAGCTGGGACTATGGGTACACACCCAGCTTGTTTTTGATTTTTTTTGTAGAGATGTGGCCTAGGCTGCTCTCAAACTCTCGGACTCACACAACCCTCCCACCTTGGCTTCCCAAAGTGCTGGAATAGAGCTGCGTGCCCAGCCCACCTTACTTTTTTTGAGTTTTCTTTAGAATTCAACTCAAATAGTTATATAATTGACTGTATCTTCCCAAGGGTCTAGGAAAAATAAAAACAACACTGATTCATAATAAGAGTTGTCATTTTACTTTGGATATTATGTTGAGTATGAACTTCTTCTATGAGATTTATCCATTAATTCCTAAATAAACAAAAAATGTTAAAAAAAACTCCGTGTGCAAATTCAGAGACATTTGTTAAACTCTCTTTTCTCCTATGTTTTGATAGACATGGTTCATGTTACAACAGACAACTGATAATGTAACTGATATAATCGCTCTTTGATAAATGTCATTTCTCATTTGAGATAAAAATGGCAGTTACTGGCAGAACCAAGAGTGAGCATGAGAACTTTCACAAAGCAGCAGCAGAAATCGGATTACAGCTTCCCCTGGGATATGATATGCATAAAAGGAAAACATTAAACACATTTTGGGTTTGAGAAGCACCTAGAAATTGCTTTGTCTGGTAAGGAGAAGAAGGTTCAGAAAATACAAAATTAAACAAGAAGCAATTTAAGTAAAGTGAGGAAGAAAGTGATATATCATTTCTGTAATTCTTACTCCTGTGAGTTGATAGGAGTTGTGCAGAGTTGAGAGTGTAGTCTTCGAGAAACAGTAAATCTATAATTTCAGACACCTGATGGTAAGTGCCTGACACCTGATGGTAAGGCATGACAGGTACTTCATCTTTGCTGCCTGTCTACATACAGGCTGCCAGCAAAAAAAGAGGAGGGAGGTAAATTAAATCTCTGCTTTACCGCCTGCCTACGCAGACTTCACATGAAAGCTGCTGTGGTCAGTCTGGGGCTATTTTCAGGGATAGAGTAAGAGAGCTCTGTCCCACCCGTACATCAGCACGCCGGCTACCGCCACCATGCCTTCTGCATCACTGTGGTATGAGATGGTCTAAGAGGGCCAGCCAATGAAAAGTTTCTATTTTAATAGATAGGTTTCACTTTAATGTATACTTTTTTTTTTGTAAAAAGAATATATCAAAGATGTGATTTTATGTACATTACCTAAGATAAAGAGGGGCTTAAAAAGTGAATTTGGGGCCGAGCACAGTGGCTCATGCATGTAATCCCAGCACTTTGGGAGGCCGAGGTGGGTGGCTCACCTGAGGTCAGGAGTTTGAAACCAGCCTGGCCAACATGGCAAAACCCCATCTCTACTAAAATACAAAAATTAGCTGGGCATGGTGGCGTGTGCCTGTAATCTCAGCTACTCAGGAGGCTGAGGCATGAGAATCGCTTGAACTTGGGAGGTGGAGGTTGCAGCGAGCAGAGCTTGTGCCACTGCACTACAGCCTGAGTGACAGAGTGAGACTCTTCATCTCAGAAAAAAAAAGAAAAGTGAATTTGGGAGTTGGTTTAATAGGAAATATTAAATAATCATCCAGGTAGTACTTAGAAATGGCAAAAATCATAAAGGTGTTATGTTAACACTTGATGTCTAAAAAACAATTCAGAAGATTATTTTCTTCATATTTCATTGTTCTGATGCTTTCCTTGTTGAGATTTTTGGTATTTGTTCTCATTTACAAAATAACTGTGTTTAAGGTAGAAAATTTGGAGACATAAAAAAAAGCACAAATGAAAATCATAAAAATCAACCATAATCCCATCCTTTAAAGATAAGCATAGTTGACTGGATATGGTGGCTCATGCCTGCAATCTCAGCAGTTTGGGAGGCCGAGGCGAGCAGATCACAAAGTCAAGAGATCGAGACCATCCTGGCCAACATGGTGAAACCCTATCTCTCCTAAAAGTACAAAAAAATTAGCTGGGTGTGGTGGCATGCGCCTGTAGTCCCAACTACTCGGGAGGCTGAGGCTGGAGAATCACTTGAACCAGAGAGGTGGAGGTTGCAGTTGCTGAAATTGCACCACTGCACTCCAGCCTGGCCACAGAGTGAGACTCTGTCTTAAAAAAAAAAAAAAAAAAAGATAAGCACAGTTAACATTTTGTTATTTGCTGTCCAGTACCTTTTTCCATCCTTTTTTCCCCATTGAAATGGGACTATGCCTCCATATTGTGCTTCAGAGCCAGATTCTCCACTTAGCAATATCTAAGGAACATTTTCCCTCATGGCAAGCTTTCTTCTTTAAAAACTCTTTTATTACTGTTTTATTGGATAAAGAGTATTCCCTTGTACGGTTAAATAAAAATCTAATTAATCCTCTGCTGTTGGGAAGTAAGCATGCTTCCATTTTTTCACTATCATATAAAAGGTTGCAATGAGCATCTTTGAACTTAACAATCTTGCACACACATCTGAGTATCTACTTGTAATGAATTTCTAAAGGTGGAGCTCCTAGGTCAAAAGATTTGTTTTGCTGCTAATAGATTACAGAAAAGCTGCATTAAGAATTTATTGTCACAGTAAGTTATGAGAATAGTCATTTCTGTATTGTCATAGAAATGGGCATTATATGTTGTGAAATATTATCATGACCAGTGTTTTCTTTTAAAAAGCTTTTGTTTTCCAATACACTCCTAAATTTAAATTACTAAAGACATAGAAGTCAAAAAACCATATCATTAGAATTCATGTGTATATTTGTATGTGTGAATTACTTACATATGCTCTTTTGCCCTAACTTCTACTGATACGAAACCCTGAAACAATAATCAGATTTAGGTATGAATAGAGAGTAAAATACTAAATGTCTTAAGTATCCCCATCCCAAGAAATACTTCCCTTTATCTTGTAATATATATATGTATTTTTGAGATGGAGTCTTTCTCTGTTGCCCATGCTGAAGTGCAGTGGCGCAATCTTGGGTTCAAGTGATTCTCCTGCCTCAGTCTCCCGAGTAGCTAGGATTACAGGTGTCCACCATCACGCCCAGCTAATTTTTGTATTTTTAGTAGAGACAGGGTTTTACCATTTTGGCCAGGCTGGTCTTGAATTCCTGACCTCAGGTAATCCACCTGCTTCAGCCTCCCAAATTGCTGAGATTACAGGCATGAGCCAGCATGCCTGGCTTATCTTGTAATTCTAGTTTGGCTAAGGGTACAATCTTTATTCTGGGGAAAGAAGACATTATTTTTTAAATATTATTATACTTTTTCTATTGCACCCAAAAAAGATGTTGAACATGAGTTGGATTAATTCACTTTTTAAGAGTAAAATATAATCTGACCACTCAATTCAACAAGTGCAAAAACACTGAGATAAGACAAGAATGGCATAGCAATGGACTCATTCCAATGATGCTGAGGTTTGAGCAAGCACAGAACATATTCATGATAAGCTGTTGCAATACAAAGAAAAATTAATCCCTAGAATAATTTTGTACCTAGAAGGTTTAGGAACACTTGACTCTCTCTGTCATTCTGAATCTTACTTATAACTCAGGTGGATGATTCTTCAGTCTTGATGCTATAACATCTTCTTGTAGTAGACACGCTGGTGGAGGTGATGGTGGTAGAGGCTAACACCACCTGCTTATCCCATTTTAAAACTGCTGCATGGTGGGGTATAGTAATATTTTAAATAAAAGAACAATTAAATTTAATTTTATATTGAGATTTGAAATTTCAGAATACTTCTTGACCCATCACAGAAAGCTTTCATCTCCAGATTTGTGATCAATGCTTTAAATTACAGTTGGATGAGATGAAAGTTGATACCAGCAATATCTTTGAATGTAATGCATGTGTTAGATTACGAAACACTAAACAGACTCTTACTAAAATATCCAGAAAATTCTGGGTGATATATCATAGTTGATAAGACCCTATCTACCAATTAAAATAATTTTCCATTATCCATGTATTAATTCCATAAACATTTGCTGAGCATTCACTGTGTGCCAAGATTTTATACACTGGGAATATTAGCAAATAAGGCAAAGATGAATCTGTCTGATAGTTCTTCGAAGTGGAAGGGCAACATAATTACCAGGAAGGAAGGCCCTTATTTAAAATGCAGATTCCTGGGCCATGCTCTGAGGCTGCAGAATGAGAATCTCTAGGGCTAGGAATGTGCATTTTTAAATTGCCCCTAAGTGACACCCAGTAAGAATTTCAGACTGCAATATAGGCACATAATAAATACTTGTTGAATAAATGAATGTAATGCTAAGGTTAGGTAAGATATCAAGATAAAAGAAACCTCACTTCCCCAATCCTCCATCTAGAGGAAATAGAGGTCCATTTAGGGGTGGATGCAGGCACAGCCTCAGCTCTCCTCATCAGAACCACTCAGAAATTCATGATGTGACTAATACATAGGTATCGGGTCTTGTGCAAGCTTCCATTTTAAATAATTATTCTCGACAGGCAGGTACTAAGTTCAGTTATCTTCCCAGATGAGGAAGCACAAGCCCTTCAACTGGGAAACACCAAAGGCAGATCCATATTTTTTTTTAAATTGATTTTTAGCACTTTTGACACATGGAAACCAGGCCTTATTCATAGGGCCAACTTACCCATTAGACACAATGAGCTCAGTGCCTAGGGCCCTGAGACTTTTAGGGATTCACAAAAATGTTTTAATTTTTTTTTTTTTTAATCAGAAGAAAAGCATGAGTATAATATAGCCTGAATTGTATTCAACTTTTTACCAGTACAGTAATAAAATATAAATTTTAATATTTTTTTTAAAAAATCAAGAAGCATCTCACAGAAGTTGGAATGTAGCTCTGCTTACCCACAGCTCTGGGCACAGGTGAGAAACACCTTACCTGGCAGGCATTGTACAGGAGCTGATGTTCGAACTTCTTGATCCCAAGAATGTTCTGGAACATCTCATAGAGTTGCTCCTTGCTCAGAATCAGCTCAGAGGCTGCGCTGGCCGTCATCCGGGCCTGCTGCTTCCGAGGGTCCTCTTCCCCACGGTAGATGGCATCAAACTTGGCCATCCAGGAGCTCAGCACAGTCTCCTTGCTGAGGCCATCAATCTCGGGCAGGCTGCGCACCCTCTTCTCAATGTGCTTCTTGAAGACCTCTCTGGAGTCATTGGCAGAACAGCCTCCACTCTGCACCATGCGGGCCACGCGGTCACTCTTCAGGAACACCTGAGCAAGAACAGGGACAGGAAAGACAGTGAGAGAGTTGGCCACAGAGGGACCAGTTCTCTGAGCCTGGACACTGGGCCAGCCCACCTCACGTGCATCCCAGGAGGAACCATTGTGGGTCTCGTCCTGCCCCACCACCTCCTAGCTGTGCAAACTCAGACTAGTCACTTACACATTCTGCTTCTGTGTCCACATCTGTAAACGAGAATAATAATTATACATACCAGGTTGTTGCAAAGATTAAATGAGACGATACTATAATGAAAGGCAGCACACAGTATACAGACCTGTGCTCAAGCTGCATGGGTTCTTTGTCCCTCAGTGGCTGTGTGACTTTGGGCAAATCAACCTCTTTGTACCTCAGTGTTCTCATTTAGAAAATGGGATGGTAGTA